>JBCFYV010004203.1:0-22219 GCA_039000515.1 Timema cristinae | reverse complement strand
TGGGTTTTAATTTAGTAAAACATATATATCTATGGTAACAAGATATTAACTCGCAACATAAAAAAATATATTACTAACACATTCGTTATAAGTATACGTTTTTAATACTTGTTGCTAATTTACAATTTCTCGGGACGCGTCACGCGGCACCCCCGTGGGTGTAAATCCACGAACCAATATTCTGATGATCGTGATGACTGCGCACAAGAAGGTTGACTTTCGGCCTCAACATCCACAATGGAAGAATACAGCGTGCTTTATTTCTCCTTAGTTTAAAAATTATAAGTTACCTCATGTGAACACAACAAGAACCTTATCTTCGACTTTGCTTTACATGTTCCAAGCTCGACTTTGACTTCTTATTTAAAAAGTGTATTTATATGAAAATCAAATTGGAAACCGCAGAGCAGTTCAAGTATTTGAGAAGTTGTCTCCTGCGCCAAGGACATTAGGTCGAGGACTGCCATGGACAAGGAAGCTTTCAACAAGAAGAGGTTACTGCTGACCAGAGAGTTGAGTTTGGAACATCGAGCTGTATGGAGCAGAAACTTGGACTCTTAGGAAGATGGAAAAGAAATACTTGAGTTTTGAAATATACTAGAGAAGATCAGGGGGACAGATGAACAAGTCCTGAGAAGAGTGGAGGAGAAGAGAACCATTTTGGATGTGATTCTTTGGTGCAAAGAGGAGGAACTGTCCTCTGCACGACGTCATAGAAGGAAAGGTTGAGGGAAAGAGGAGCTTAGGAAGGAGGAGGATTCAAATATTGAATGACTTGAAGGAAAGAAGAACATTCTGGGAGCTGAAGGGGAGGCCGAGAACAGGGTGCTTTGGTGGTCTGAGCTCACTGACGAAAGAAATAGACCTGTCGTAAGACAGAACACCTAATAATAAATATATATGATCAAGCTTGATAAGTCTCTCGTCTTCCATTTCCGATTGTTTGTTTTCGTTTGTATCCAATTCGTCAGCAAAAGCCTCAGCTTCCGGGATGGGTGGCAGTCTCCCATCTGCCTCTCTGATCACCACCAGCTCACTGCTAGAAACACGTCCATCACAGACTCGGCCTCATACTATGACTGGATAATGAATGACACGGGACCAATCCTTGATAGTTCAATGGTAGAGCCAACGGTTCGATTCCTGTGTCGTGGTACCTATTTATCGTCATACAGACCTTCTTAGTCAAACTACAACATGAACATTCTCTCCCGCCTTACAGTCCCTGGTGAGGTAGACCACCATTCCTCCCTCCTTACAGTCCCTGGTGAGGTAGACCACCATTCCTCCCTCCTTACAGTCCCTGGTGAGGTAGACCACCATTCGTCCCTCCTTACAGTCCCTGGTGAGGTAGACCACCATTCCTACTTCCTTACAGTCCCTGGTGAGGTAGACCACCATTCCTACTTCTTTACAGTCCCTGGTGAGGTAGACCACCATTCGTCCCTCCTTACAGTCCCTGGTGAGGTAGACCACCATTCCTCCCTCCTTAAAGTCCCTGGTGAGGTAGACCACCATTCGTCCCTCCTTACAGTCCCTGGTGAGGTAGACCACCATTCCTACTTCTTTACAGTCCCTGGTGAGGTAGACCACCATTCCTACTTCTTTACAGTCCCTGGTGAGGTAGACCACCATTCCTACTTCTTTACAGTCCCTGGTGAGGTAGGCCACCATTCCTACTTCTTTACAGTCCCTGGTGAGGTAGACCACCATTCCTACTTCTTTACAGTCCCTGGTGAGGTAGGCCACCATTCCTACTTCTTTACAGTCCCTGGTGAGGTAGACCACCATTCCTCCCTCCTTACAGTCCCTGGTGAGGGAGACCACCATTCCTACTTCTTTACAGTCCCTGGTGAGGTAGACCACCATTCCTACTTCTTTACAGTCCCTGGTGAGGTAGGCCACCATTCCTACTTCTTTACAGTCCCTGGTGAGGTAGACCACCATTCCTCCCTCCTTACAGTCCCTGGTGAGGTAGACCACCATTCCTCCCTCCTTAAAGTCCCTGGTGAGGTAGACCACCATTCGTCCCTCCTTACAGTCCCTGGTGAGGTAGACCACCATTCCTCCCTCCTTACAGTCCCTGGTGAGGTAGGCCACCATTCCTACTTCTTTACAGTCCCTGGTGAGGTAGACCACCATTCCTCCCTCCTTACAGTCCCTGGTGAGGGAGACCACCATTCCTCCCTCCTTACAGTCCCTGGTGAGGTAGACCACCATTCGTCCCTCCTTACAGTCCCTGGTGAGGTAGACCACCATTCCTACTTCTTTACAGTCCCTGGTGAGGTAGGCCACCATTCCTACTTCTTTACAGTCCCTGGTGAGGTAGACCACCATTCCTCCCTCCTTACAGTCCCTGGTGAGGTAGACCACCATTCCTCCCTCCTTAAAGTCCCTGGTGAGGTAGACCACCATTCGTCCCTCCTTACAGTCCCTGGTGAGGTAGACCACCATTCGTCCCTCCTTACAGTCCCTGGTGAGGTAGACCACCATTCCTACTTCTTTACAGTCCCTGGTGAGGTAGACCACCATTCGTCCCTCCTTACAGTCCCTGGTGAGGTAGACCACCATTCCTCCCTCCTTACAGTCCCTGGTGAGGTAGAAAGCGCCACACCCCCCCCCCCCCAAGTAGGGAGGGTCTGCCCCACCCCCCACAATCCTCTCTAAGGGGATCCTTCGATCGAGTATAGCAAGGCCGGCATATGTTTATTGTTCCTTAAACGATCCCCTCTAATGACCGATGTGAAAATTTAATTAAAACAATCTTTTATATAACTCTAATAATAACGACGATGTTTATTTCAATAGAAAAGTGGGGGATATATATATATATATAAATTAACTTTAAGTCCAGTGACGTCATAAAAAATACATAAAATAGGGGATAAATGAATTGTCGACTAGATCATTAAAATGATTACAATATTTGGGTTCACAACCAACATTTACATTCACAACCAGAAAATTTATTATCTCAGGGTAAAACTTAAAATAACAATAACAATGCACACAATTGAACACGGGACTCTATCAGGGCCTCTGGGTCATGTTGGGGAAAAAATACCTTTACTGTTTAAGTGGACTTATTGAACAAGCAAATATTTAATACAACAATTTGAAATCCTTAAATATATATACTGTATACATTAATATTCAATTTGCTCAGTGAGGTTGGTCGTTGGACACTAAAACAATAAATACTAAATAAGGTCATTGCATTTTGTCGGAGTCATTTCTCTGACAAAAAGTTTCTTTTCCAGAGTCCATTGTTGAAACAAAATATTACGTCTAAAAGAAAATTCTACTGTTGGTTTATTAAGTTGAAATTAATAGTATTCTTTGATTTTGGAGCAATAAATTTTAAAATGTGAATGAATAGTCGAAATTGTAGTAGAAGACAAAGGAAGGATCACGACTAAAATTTAGGTTGATATCACCTCATGTGAATGGAGTCTTGTAGTGTCTTCTATCAATTGTTGAAACTGTTTCACTTGTCATAGCCGTAGTCTGGAGGTCCCAAGTACCATCCTTTGAAACACCTTTGGTGTAATTAGCACCAAGAAAACCTGCCATTATCACTTTGCTTTATTCCAATAAACTTTTCTTTTGCAAGTCCGCGTCCTTTTGGATTCAAAATGTAAAACCTCTCTGCCCTCCCCCGCCACTAGATTCCATTTGTTTCCTCCTTGTATAGTGCGGCCATTATGAGTCTCTTAGAAGACGTTAAAGAAATTACACCACTTATCAGGATGGTTTTAAAACGTGGACGGAATATCTGGACAAAACCCCGGTAAAAAACATGTTTTGATCTGATAAATGTATTGTTATTGTTATTGTTAAGAGTTTCCTTCGCCGCAATGCAATGTCCGTTTAAAACAATAAGTTTAAAATGAATATATCGAGAATTAATTAAATGTATTATGACCTCTGGCCGCGTGGCGTGCTAGTCGCGTCAAAATAAATAAACACTTAAGACTAAATTAAAACTAAATAAAAATATAAACCGACATAATTAAAATGGTTACACCGACAACTCTAAACGGAAGGAGATAGATAGTTTCATGTCTTCCTATCGCCCTCTCTGTCTTGCTCTGCTCATTGAGAGGTTGGAGCGAGTGGGTCGACACTGGCGGCTGGCAGTGCCAGTTGAACGCACCCACTCCGGTGGCTCGGTCGCTGTGCTCAGTGGCGTGTGGCGAGGGGGACCGGTGCTAAATCTGTCTCTAGACGGACACGACGGGGTGGATTACCTCCTTGAAATGTGCGTTTTGTGGGAAACTTTCGAAAAGTCGTGTTGACTATTGTAAACTAGTTTGGTGGGTTCCAAGGAAACTATTGTTTTGGGAAAATGAAGCAAATATTTATCCAGTATAAACAGAGTTTAACTTGCCACACACCATTTTATCAGTTTAATATCTGTCATGAGCATCAACTTTTTAAATGACGAAAAAACGTTGTCATTCAATTCTAGGACACCTGACATTCCACAACTGTTGATATCAACATGGAATAAAATTAAACTCTTGCTTTCTACTGGAGAAATATTTGATTTATTTTACCAACAGAATTAGTTTACCATAACAACTGGTGTAAATACTGTCCTTGGCTCGCAATCCTCCTACAAAGTACCAACACTCCTCAATCTACGAGATAGAAGCTATTTCTAGCGTTAATATCCGTGGGCGACACGTGTGTTGGAGTTGGAATATCCCGCTCTTTGTGTTAATGTGACCAACCTTACTAAACACGCCCTCAAGAGGCCCAAGGAGCCCAACATTTCAAACCAAGGCCATTTCTTCATCCGTGTTTCAAATAATTGTTTACGTTAATAAAATCTTATTCTTTTAGTGGCGTAAGATAAAACAAAAAAATTAAAATCGAAATAGATTAATTAAATAATACAAATTCTGACCAAAATTACAAAAATAAATAAAAACTTTCTTTTATGAATGCAATTATGAACCTTTGCTATAGTTGCTTCCGCCAAATGATTTGTGACAACATTGCTGCTTCATAGTTAGTAGACACGCACTTATTGTCTGTCGAGATGAATAACTGTCCTTGTCCCCCTGGACAATTGTCCACGACCGACAACAATAGTAGGATACCTAGTGCCCATAAGTCACCGCGAAAACCAATTCTAGTCGGCTTTAATAATATTACTGCACTAATTTCTGAGTCAGTTAATTAGTTTTATACAACCGATATAAACATGTGCACCCGATCAACACCTTCCAACTGTTAGTGATAATTAGCCCGCGTTAGCTTGATGTTCGTACAAATGTATAATTAGAAGACACAAGTTACATTATTGTTGTTGTTAACATTGATAACATTTTCCTGCATTTCTATTGTTATTTTACAAATATAGGTAGGTAGATATATCAAAAGTGACAGCTGCATATCACATCACTTGACGTATGAATACGCGAAAGTAGAACCTTTCCTAGTCAGATAAGTACAAAGGTGTCAAGCAACCTGGAAAACAGGTAATTTAAAACCCTGTAAGTTTACCTTACAATATTCCGTAGCATGAGGTTGATAGCCAAACCGGTAGTCAGTGTACCCTGAAATGACCTCTGTCGGGCCCACATGGATCCATTCATTCACTGTTCTTCTTTTTGTCTGCTTTTTTAATTGATACATTCACTTCCAAACAATGAAACTTTTAATTGTTGTCTCTTCACTCACCGCGACCTTGGTCAATAGAGCGGTGATGTCACCCAATGGGGAAACAGACGACCTCGTGTCTACTATTTTGATTTTGATTCACAAGTAAAAAAGGGAAGCCCACAAACACTTTAAACGTTTTAGTGTTTTTTGTGCAAATAGACACAGATGGGCACATTTTTTCAGCTGCCGCGAATTTCTTTTGATGACGTTGGGAACACACCGTCTTGACAGCGTCCATTACCCAGTAGAGTAGTTATCGGACACACGTATAGCCTGAACGGGTAGTAAGACGCGGAGATCTAAAAATAAATTACGTCCAAACATTTACCGAACGACATAGATTATTATTATTATTATTATTATTATTATTATTATTAGCACCGCGTCTTACTACCCATTCGGGTTATACGCACTTACGCTAATGTGTAATGATAGGTGATTGTGAGATGAAATGAAGGGACCTACAGTTTAACGTGGAATCCGAACCACGGTGGAGGCCTGGCATTCCCCACATTCACAAGATGTCTTGTCAGAGGTGAAGGAAGGGTTTGGTGATCAGATAAATCAGTGCCGGGATGACATAGAATACATTTAGAGAAAATATGTTGACTTTGGAGCGGGGATCCTCAAATTGAAATGTTTTAATTTTATTTTAAAAAGGCTAAACATTAAAATATCTACATTTTGCTGTTTCCTCGAGTCTGCCTGTATTTTTTTTAGACTTGTTTTGTACTTCTTGTGTGATTTGTTACCAAAGTATATATGGATATTAATGTAAACTTTCGAAACAAGGTAAACATATTCACGAGGGAGAATTTCAAGGAAATGCACTAGTATTTGTTGGCCCCCTCCTTTCCCCTACAAGGATTATAATAATACAGAAAATAATATTACTTCCTTTTAACATCAGTGTGAAAGTTCTCTATTTTTCATTTAATATTTCTTACCAGAATTACTGGTGATAACATGAAGCAAGGCGTCCGTCTCGTCTGTTCTGGTTTCCCTGTCTTGCTCCACACAAATGAGAGTACGTTTCCTCTTAATTCTACCTCCTCGTCCTTGTCTTGTCAGCGAGTAGTCTGGATATCACCGTAATTACAGTCCATTCGTCACTAGGGTGTTGCTGTCACTAGCTGCACCTATAGGTTGAGAGTCACTAGAGTGTTGCTAACTGTCACTGTCTGCAACTATAGGTTGAGTCACTAGAGTGTTGCTAACTGTCACTATCTGCACCTATAGGCTGAGAGTCACTAGAGTGTTGCTAACTGTCACTGTCTGCACCTATAGGCTGAGTCACTAGTGTGTTGCTAACTGTCACTATCTGCACCTATAGGCTGAGAGTCACTAGAGTGTTGCTGTCACTAGCTGCACCTATAGGTTGAGAGTCACTAGAGTGTTGCTAACTGTCACTGTCTGCAACTATAGGTTGAGTCACTAGAGTGTTGCTAACTGTCACTATCTGCACCTATAGGCTGAGAGTCACTAGAGTGTTGCTAACTGTCACTGTCTGCACCTATAGGCTGAGTCACTAGTGTGTTGCTAACTGTCACTATCTGCACCTATAGGCTGAGAGTCACTAGAGTGTTGCTGTCACTATCTGCAACTATAGGCTGAGAGTCACTATGGTGTTGCTAACTGTCACTATCTGCACCTATAGGCTGAGAGTCACTAGAGTGTTGCTAACTGTCACTATCTGCACCTATAGGCTGAGAGTCACTAGGGTGTTGCTAACTGTCACTATCTGCAACTATAGGTTGAGTCACTAGAGTGTTGCTAACTGTCACTATCTGCAACTATAGGCTGAGAGTCACTAGAGTGTTGCTAACTGTCACTATCTGCACCTATAGGCTGAGAGTCACTAGAGTGTTGCTAACTGTCACTGTCTGCAACTATAGGTTGAGTCACTAGTGTGTTGCTAACTGTCACTATCTGCAACTATAGGCTGAGAGTCACTAGAGTGTTGCTAACTGTCACTATCTGCACCTATAGGCTGAGAGTCACTAGAGTGTTGCTAACTGTCACTATCTGCACCTATAGGCTGAGAGTCACTAGAGTGTTGCTAACTGTCACTATCTGCACCTATAGGCTGAGAGTCACTAGAGTGTTGCTGTCACTATCTGCAACTATAGGCTGAGAGTCACTAGAGTGTTGCTAACTGTCACTATCTGCAACTATAGGTTGAGTCACTAGTGTGTTGCTAACTGTCACTATCTGCAACTATAGGCTGAGAGTCACTAGAGTGTTGCTAACTGTCACTATCTGCACCTATAGGCTGAGAGTCACTAGAGTGTTGCTGTCACTATCTGCAACTATAGGCTGAGAGTCACTAGGGTGTTGCTAACTGTCACTATCTGCAACTATTGGCTGAGAGTCACTATGGTGTTGCTAACTGTCACTATCTGCACCTATAGGCTGAGTCACTAGAGTGTTGCTAACTGTCACTATCTGCACCTATAGGCTGAGAGTCACTAGAGTGTTGCTGTCACTATCTGCAACTATAGGCTGAGAGTCACTATGGTGTTGCTAACTGTCACTATCTGCACCTATAGGCTGAGAGTCACTAGAGTGTTGCTAACTGTCACTATCTGCACCTATAGGCTGAGAGTCACTAGGGTGTTGCTAACTGTCACTATCTGCAACTATAGGTTGAGTCACTAGAGTGTTGCTGTCACTATCTGCAACTATAGGCTGAGAGTCACTAGAGTGTTGCTAACTGTCACTATCTGCACCTATAGGCTGAGAGTCACTATGGTGTTGCTAACTGTCACTATCTGCACCTATAGGCTGAGAGTCACTATGGTGTTGCTAACTGTCACTATCTGCACCTATAGGCTGAGAGTCACTATGGTGTTGCTAACTGTCACTATCTGCACCTATATAGGCTGAGAGTCACTAGAGTGTTGCTAACTGTCACTATCTGCACCTATAGGCTGAGAGTCACTAGAGTGTTGCTAACTGTCACTATCTGCAACTATAGGTTGAGTCACTAGAGTGTTGCTGTCACTATCTGCAACTATAGGCTGAGAGTCACTAGAGTGTTGCTAACTGTCACTATCTGCAACTATAGGTTGAGTCACTAGAGTGTTGCTGTCACTATCTGCAACTATAGGCTGAGAGTCACTAGAGTGTTGCTAACTGTCACTATCTGCACCTATAGGTTGAGTCAAGTCATTTGATCTGCGGTTGACAATTTTGACCAGGATGATGATGATGATAATAATAACCCGCCTCGGTGGTGTAGTTGGCTAACGCGCTAATTTCGTGTTGAGCTCGACTGCCGAGGACGGGGAGGTCGAGCTTCGAGTCTCGGTCGGTTGAACTGGGGGTGGGTCCTAAATGGTTTTCCACTTTCCCTCCATGCAAATGTAGACTCACTTCCTCTAAATTCAACCTTCCCAATTCCTAACATCATTAGCGTAATTAGTACTTAAGCATATAACCCAAACGAGTAGTTAGATAGCCTAAGATCAAAGATAGCAGTCTTACCTTGCATTGTTCCGCTATGGTACAGCTTCTAGCATGTGCCATAGTGTAACCAGTCACGGTAACACTGCTATCTTTCAGGATAAATGTACACACGAAAAGACTAACCCGGAAATAAAGAGCGTCTCGACATGTTGGAGTTTGTGAGAGTGAGTCACCCCTCCCGACACAACGCCACTGCCCCAGAGCGGCGGTTTCCCTGCAGGAGCGCGGAGCGGCAGTGCAAGCATTTGGCCGCCAAACTGCTGTGCTCCTTGCAATGTCTTGACACGCGGGAAGCCTGCTCCAAGGGGAAACCACGGTACGTACGATCTATTGCTGTTGTATAGGACTAAATAAAATAGTTCCAATAGCAGTGTTTCCACACACCTCTAAAATACACGGAATGTTAAAAATACTGAATATTTGTTAACTTTGGACAGTTACTAATAATATTAAGCACGCTGATTCAAACAAGTATTATTGCCCCCTTAAACAAGGGTTGTGAAGCAACAGAAGATATATTTTCCCATCAACCTCAAATAATCCTATTTTAAACATAAGTTACATGACTTCACACTTTATCAGGTTGATTAAAAATGACATTTTATTTACTCTTTTCTTCAATGCAAGCTGCCTGGAAAACTGCAAAACGCAGGGAATATTGTTCTAAACAAATAGTGGCAACCCTGCGTGTCGTTTCGATTGGTCGACTTCCCTCTCTCCTGTCAAGTTGAATGGTCGATAGTATAACACTTGTCCTGACGGTCTTGGGAAACAATAGTTTTAGTTTAAATTCTACTAATTTTATTGAATCCTACAGTTATCGAAGATATTAAGTAAAATAACGTTTTTTGCATGCTTTTTTTAATCGTTGTGTTATTTTTATGTATTTATCAAGGAAAATACTTTTAAATGATAGGCCTATGTCATTAAGTTTCAAGCAATATGTACTTTCATATAGGAATGTATCCAGTGAAGGGATGGCAGTGAGCAAAGTCCACGTCAGGTATTCTGGCACGTTGCATTTCTCGTGCTGGGAAGGGAATAGAATCAGACGTTTTCATGCGCGGCGTATCAGTTTGTAAACACAAGTTGACGAGTTGTAAAAACAATAGTTATTATTGGATCTGATTAGCTCATTTTCCCGTTCTTTGGTCGCGAAAATAAAGCAAATAACAAATGACGAAAACAGAATCCATAATCAATCAAGGAAATATAATTTGAAGTGTGTTGCAATAATACGGTGCGTAGAACGATATTATGGAAACAAACTAGACCAGCCCTCTCCATCCATACGTGTGAGTTTAAATAATTCTAGGAAACTGAATTTAAAAATCAAGAGGTCTGAAGTCCATTTGCTTTCAAAGAACCGGCAAAAGTGGATGTTTCATTGAAAGTTTGTATGATTTCTAAAATCAGATTATTTGAAGTTTTCAATTAATGAGAAATGTAAGTTGTAAGAGAAATGTTCTAGGACACTTTCAAACGGCTTTATTGCACTGTACACTTGGTTTACCCTGCAAGGTAGCCGTCTAGACTATGTCCCTATCTTATAGCCTGCGCCATAGTGTAAACAAGCAAGGTAAGACTGCCACCTTACAGGGTAAGCTAAAGGAACAGTCCGGATCATAGCAGTTCTGATTTAGTCGACACGGTGTGTTGTAAACTGATGACAATATCCATGCAAGTGGTTTATCTACGAAATTAATACATTGGTCTTGTTGTACATTAGTGGACCGGTCGACCTTCAGTGGTTCAGCGGTGGTCAAACAATGGCCCGCAGCTAACTTCCCGTCCCTACATAATGTAAACAATGTATCTAGACCAACGGTGTTCAAACAGTGGTCCGCATACCGTGCAAGTGTCGATGTTATCCTAATAACTGATTGTGACTGTTTCAGCCATGAAGGGGACCGGCAGTGTCTGCCCCAGGGCACCATGAACCCCCCAGAGGGGCGCTGTGCCACGCCCCCAATCTCCGGCAGCCCAGATCGCCTGGACAAGGCCACCCTAAAGGTCCACTTGCCAAATGGTGGGTTCAACATTGTCAAGTTTGGCGATGCCATCGATGTCAAGGTGAGTGTGTTCCTACCACCCATCTCTTGATGTTTGATTTAATATCGGACGGTTCATCAAGCAAAGCGGCCTATTTTAACTTGATCATTGGCGTCTCGACTGTCTGTATCGCAGTTCCGATAATAACATGGAGGGAGGTCTACTGTTCACAGAACTACTAGTAAGACTGTAGTAACTATAATAACATGGAGGGAGGTCTATTGTTCACAGAACTACTAGTAAGACTGTAGTAACGATAATAACATGGAGGGAGGTCAACTGTTCACAGAACTACTAGTAAGACTGTAGTAACGATAATAACATGGAGGGAGGTCTACTGTTCACAGAACTACTAGTAAGACTGTAGTAACGATAATAACATGGAGGGAGGTCTACTGTTCACAGAACTACTAGTAAGACTGTAGTAACGATAATAACATGGAGGGAGGTCAACTGTTCACAGAACTACTAGTAAGACTGTAGTAACGATAATAACATGGAGGGAGGTCAACTGTTCACAGAACTACTAGTAAGACTGTAGTAATGATAATAACATGGAGGGAGGTCTACAGTTCACAGAACTACTAGTAAGACTGTAGTAACGATAATAACATGGAGGGAGGTCTACTGTTCACAGAACTACTAGTAAGACTGTAGTAACGATAATAACATGGAGAGAGGTCTACTGTTCACATAACTACTAGTAAGACTGTAGTAACGATAATAACATGGAGGGAGGTCTACTGTTCACAGAACTACTAGTAAGACTGTAGTAACGATAATAACATGGAGGGAGGTCAACTGTTCACAGAACTACTAGTAAGACTGTAGTAACGATAATAACATGGAGGGAGGTCTACTGTTCACATAACTACTAGTAAGACTGTAGTAACGATAATAACATGGAGGGAGGTCTACTGTTCACAGAACTACTAGTAAGACTGTAGTAACGATAATAACATGGAGGGAGGTCTACTGTTCACAGAACTACTAGTAAGACTGTAGTAACGATAATAACATAGAGGGAGGTCTACTGTTCACAGAACTACTATTAACACTGTAGTAATGATAATAACATGGAGTGAGGTCTACTGTTCACAGAACTACTAGTAAAACTGTAGTAACGATAATAACATGGAGGGAGGTCTACTGTTCACAGAACTACTAGTAAGACTGTAGTAACGATAATAACATGGAGGGAGGTCTACTGTTCACAGAACTACTAGTAAGACTGTAGTAACGATAATAACATGGAGGGAGGTCTACTGTTCACAGAACTACTAGTAAGACTGTAGTAATGATAACAACTTGGAGTGAGGTCTACTGTTCACAGAACTACTAGTAAGACTGTAGTAACAATAATATCATGGAGGGAGGTCTACTGTTCACAGAACTACTAGTAAAACTGTAGTAACGATAATAACATGGAGGGAGGTCTACTGTTCACAGTACTACTAGTAAGACTGTAGTAACGATAATAACATGGAGGGAGGTCTACTGTTCACAGAACTACTAGTAAAACTGTAGTAACGATAATAACATGGAGGGAGGTCTACTGTTCACAGAACTACTAGTAAGACTGTAGTAACGATAATAAAAAAAAAAAAAAAAAAAAAAAAAAAAAAAAAAAAAAAAAAAAAAAAAAAAAAAAAAAAAAAAAAAAAAAAAAAAAAAAAAAAAAAAAAAAAAAAAAAAAAAAAAAAAAAAAAAAAAAAAAAAAAAAAAAAAAAAAAAAAAAAAAAAAAAAAAAAAAAAAAAAAAAAAAAAAAAAAAAAAAAAAAAAAAAAAAAAAAAAAAAAAAAAAAAAAAAAAAAAAAAAAAAAAAAAAAAAAAAAAAAAAAAAAAAAAAAAAAAAAAAAAAAAAAAAAAAAAAAAAAAAAAAAAAAAAAAAAAAAAAAAAAAAAAAAGTAACGATAATAACATGGAGGGAGGTCTACTGTTCACAGAACTACTAGTAAGACTGTAGTAACGATAATAACATGGAGGGAGGTCTACTGTTCACAGAACTACTAGTAAGACTGTAGTAACGATAATAACATGGAGGGAGGTCTACTGTTCACAGAACTACTAGTAAGAGTGTAGTAACGATAATAACATGGAGGGATGTCTACTGTTCACAGAACTACTAGTAAGAGTGTTAGTAACGAACATGGAGGGAGGTCTACTGTTCACAGAACTAGTAGTAACACTGTAGTAACGATAATAACATGGAGGGAGGTCTAGTGTTCACAGAACTACTAGTAAGAATGTAGTAACGATAATAACATGGAGGGAGGTCTACTGTTCACAGAACTACTAGTAAGACTGTAGTAACAATAATAACATGGAGGGAGTCTACTGTTCACAGAATCTACTAGTAAGACTGTAGTAACGATATATACATGAAGAGGTCTACTGTTCACAGAACTACTAGTAAGACTGTAGTAACGATAATATCATGAAAAGAGGTCTACTGTTCACAGAACTACTAGTAAGACTGTAGATACGATAATAACATGGAGGGAGGTCTACTGTTCACAAACTACTAGTAAGACTGTAGTAACGATAATAACATGGAGGGAGGTCTACTGTTCACAGAACTACTAGTAAACTGTAGTAATGATAATAACATGGAGGGATGTCTACTGTTCACAGAACTACTAGTAAGATGTAGTAACGATAATAACATGGAGGAGGTCTATGTTCACAGAACTACTAGTAAGACTGTAGTAACGATAATAACATGGAGGGAGGTCTACTGTTCACAGAACTACTAGTAAGACTGTAGTAACGATAATAACATGGAGGAGGTCATGTTCCAAACTACTGTAAACTGTAGTAACTATAACATGGAGAGTACTTACTACCTAGTAAGTACTGTAGTAACGATAATAACATGGAGGGAGGTCTAGTGTTCACAGAACTACTAGTAAGACTGTAGTAACGATAATAACAAGGAGGGAGGTCTAGTGTTCACAGAACTACTAGTAAGACTGTAGTAACGATAATAACAAGGAGGGAGGTCTACTGTTCACAGAACTACTAGTAAGACTGTAGTAACGATAATAACATGGAGGGAGGTCTACTGTTCACAGAACTACTAGTAAGACTGTAGTAACGATAATAACATGGAGTGAGGTCTACTGTTCACAGAACTACTAGTAAGACTGTAGTAACGATAATAACATGGAGGGAGGTCTACTGTTCACAGAACTACTAGTAAGACTGTAGTAACGATAATAATACGGAGGGAGGTCTACTGTTCACAGAACTACTAGTAAGACTGTAGTAACGATAATAAATGGAGGGAGTTCTACTGTTCACAGAACTACTAGTAAGACTGTAGTAACGATAATAACATGGAGGGAGGTTCTACTGTTCACAGAACTACTAGTAAGACTGTAGTAACGATAATAACATGGAGGGAGGTCTACTGTTCACAGAACTACTAGTAAGACTGTAGTAATGATAATAACATGGAGGGAGGTCTACTGTTCACAGAACTACTAGTAAGACTGTAGTAACTATAGTAACATGGAGGAGATCTACTGTTCACAGAACTACTAGTAAGACTGTAGTAACGATAATAACATGGAGGGAGGTCTACTGTTCACAGAACTACTATTTAAGACTGTAGTAACTATATAACATGGAGGGAGGTCTACTGTTCACAGAACTACTAGTAAGACTGTAGTAACGATAATAACATGGAGGGAGGTCTACTGTTCACAGAACTACTAGTAAGAGTGTAGTAACGATAATAACATGGAGGGATGTCTAATGTTTCACAGAACTACTAGTAAGACTGTAGTAACGATAATAACATGGAGGGAGGTCTACTGTTCACAGAACTACTAGTAAGACTGTAGTAATGACGATAACATGGAGTGAGGTCTACTGTTCACAGAACTACTAGTAAGACTGTAGTAATGATAATAACATGTAGAGAGATCTACTGTTCACAGAACTACAAGTAAGACTGTAGTAACGATAATAACATGGAGGGAGGTATACTGTTCACAGAAACTACTAGTAAGACTGTAGTAACGATAATAACATGGAGGGAGGTCTACTGTTCACAGAACTACTAGTAAGACTGTAGTAACGATAATAACATGGAGGGAGGTCTACTGTTCACAGAACTACTAGTAAGAGTGTAGTAACAATAATAACATGGAGGGAGGTCTAGTGTTCACAGAACTACTAGTAAGAATGTAGTAACGATAATAACAAGGAGGGAGGTCTACTGTTCACAGAACTACTAGTAAGACTGTAGAAATAATAATAACATGGAGGAGGTCTACTGTTCACAGAACTACTAGTAAGACTGTACTAACAATAATAACATGGAGGTCTACTGTTCACAGATCTACTAGTAAGACTGTAGTAACGATAATATCATGAAAAGAGGTCTACTGTTCACAGAACTACTAGTAACACTGTAGTAACGATAATAACATTGAGGAAGGTCTACTGTTCACAGAACTACTAGTAAGACTGTAGAATATAATAATAACATGGAGGGAGGTCTACTGTTCACAGAACTACTAGTAACACTGTAGTAACGACAATAACATGGAGGGAGGTCTACTGTTCACAGAACTACTATTAAGATTGTAGTAATGACAATAACATGGAGGGAGGTCTACTGTTCACAGAACTACTAGTAAGACTGTAGTAACGATAATAACATGGAGGGAGGTCTACTGTTCACATAACTACTAGTAACACTGTAGTAACGATAATAACATGGAGGGAGGTCTAGTGTTCACAGAACTACTAGTAAGACTGTAGTAACGATAATAACAAGGAGGGAGGTCTAGTGTTCACAGAACTACTAGTAAGACTGTAGTAACGATAATAACAAGGAGGGAGGTCTACTGTTCACAGAACTACTAGTAAGACTGTAGTAACGATAATAACATGGAGGGAGGTCTACTGTTCACAGAACTACTAGTAAGACTGTAGTAACGATAATAACATGGAGGGAGGTCTAGTGTTCACAGAACTACTAGTAACACTGTAGTAACGATAATAACATGGAGGGAGGTCTAGTGTTCACAGAACTACTAGTAAGACTGTAGTAACGATAATAACAAGGAGGGAGGTCTACTGTTCACAGAACTACTAGTAACACTGTAGTAACGATAATAACATGGAAGGAGGTCTAGTGTTCACAGAACTACTAGTAAGACTGTAGTAACGATAATAACAGAAGGGAGGTTCTACTGTTCACAGAAACTACTAGTAACACTGTAGTAACGATAATAACATGGAGGGAGTTCTACTGTTCACAGAACTACTAGTAACACTGTAGTAACGATAATAACATGGAGGGAGGTCTAGTGTTCACAGAACTACTAGTAAGACTGTAGTAACGATAATAACAAGGAGGGAGGTCTACTGTTCACAGAACTACTAGTAAGACTGTACTAACAATAATAACATGGAGGTCTACTGTTCACAGATCTACTAGTAAGACTGTAGTAACGATAATATCATGAAAAGAGGTCTACTGTTCACAGAACTACTAGTAAGACTGTAGAAATAATAATAACATGGAGGGAGGTCTACTGTTCACAGAACTACTAGTAAGACTGTACTAACAATAATAACATGGAGGTCTACTGTTCACAGATCTACTAGTAAGACTGTAGTAACGATAATATCATGAAAAGAGGTCTACTGTTCACAGAACTACTAGTAACACTGTAGTAACGATAATAACATTGAGGAAGGTCTACTGTTCACAGAACTACTAGTAAGACTGTAGAAATAATAATAACATGGAGGGAGGTCTACTGTTCACAGAACTACTAGTAACACTGTATTAACGATAATAACATGGAGGGAGGTCTACTGTTCACAGAACTACTAGTAACACTGTAGTAACGATAATAACATGGAGGGAGGTCTACTGTTCACAGAACTACTAGTAAGACTGTAGTAACGATAATAACAAGGAGGGAGGTCTACTGTTTACAGAACTACTAGTAACACTGTAGTAACGATAATAACATGGAGGGAGGTCTACTGTTCACAGAACTACTAGTAACACTGTAGTAACGATAAGAACATGGAGGGATGTCTACTGTTCACAGAACTACTAGTAAGACTGTAGTAACGATAATAACAAGGAGGGAGGTCTACTGTTTACAGAACTACTAGTAAGACTGTAGTAACGATAATAACAAGGAGGGAGGTCTACTGTTTACAGAACTACTAGTAACACTGTAGTAACGATAATAACATGGAGGGAGGTCTACTGTTCACAGAACTACTAGTAACACTGTAGTAACGATAATAACATGGAGGGAAGTCTACTGTTCACAGAACTACTAGTAAGTCTGTAGTAACGATAATAACATGGAGGGAGGTCTACTGTTCATAGAACTACTAGTAAGACTGTAGTAACGATAATAACATGGAGGGAGGTCTACTGTTCACAGAACTACTAGTAACACTGTAGTAACGATAATAACATGGAGGGAGGTCTACTGTTCATAGAACTACTAGTAACACTGTAGTAACGATAATAACATGGAGGGAGGTCTACTGTTCATAGAACTACTAGTAAGACTGTAGTAACGATAATAACATGGAGGGAGGTCTACTGTTCACAGAACTACTAGTAAGGCTGTAGTAACGATAATAACAAGGAGGGAGGTCTACTGTTCACAGAACTACTAGTAAGACTGTAGTAACGATAATAACATGGAGGGAGGTCTACTGTTCACAGAACTACTAGTTCTAATATTTTTCTTAATTACACTGTTTTCGTAAGTATACTACGGAAAACAGCTCTAAGATTTACACCTGGTTCTATTTGTTTACTTACCTAAGTTAGGCTCTTAACAATATTACTAATGATGATCTCTCTGTATCATTAGACCACAATCTACAGAGAGCTCTTATCATGGAGACTTTACCCATTCAACGTCAAGTAAACACTACCATCAAATTAATCCCATATGAACTATTTGATGTATTCAAAATGGTTTTTAAAATCCAAAGTTAATATTCCATTACCTTCTATTAATAATGTTTTGAAAATACCCCTACTGTTTATATCTAAAGTGAGATCTTTCTCTGAGTTTCAGAGTAGTTTCTGATATGGTGTTTGTTTTCAGGGAATCATTAACTTGATCACCAGTCGGCTGTCAACAGGTCAACGAGCCTATCAACATTTGTACGCTATGAGGCTCCGCCATCCTGGTACTGGGGAGGTGTACTGGCTTCATCAGGATACCACCATGTACCAGGTACCAGCTTGTACCAGTACCAATGTATTCTCCTGTATATGTTCACACAAGCTAGATAACAATCCTAAGTATGATATTTCCTGTTTGAAGGCCGAGGTGTTAATCACATCAAACACATCCCAGTGGTGTTGTGCGGTGTATGGTGTATCAGTGGAGTAGTCTGCTCAATATTTAATAAAATGGTGTTTAAGAGAGAGAGAGAGAGACAGACAGCTGGGAACTTTGACACGGGAGACTAAACATTGTAGTAGGATACATAATATTAACACTAGACATCTCTCGAAGAGCCCGTTAATTATTGGCACTGCGACAAGCAAGGGAGAAAGGGGTGTTATGGGTACATTGCCCCCCCCCTCCCCCCCGGTGAGTTCTTCTCTTCTCTAGTCAAGGGATGATACATTATGTTCCCAAGCTAGACTGGTGGACACACAGCCATAGTTGTCAGT
Source organism: Timema cristinae (assembly GCA_039000515.1). Classification (NCBI taxonomy): domain Eukaryota; kingdom Metazoa; phylum Arthropoda; class Insecta; order Phasmatodea; family Timematidae; genus Timema; species Timema cristinae. The sequence continues at coordinate 3,339 of JBCFYV010004203.1, read as the reverse complement.
CTCATCTAGTGTTGTTTACTGGCGAATGTGGCCCCATCTTTCTCGTCTGGATCCATTGCTAGTAAAGACTGAGGGTGGATATATCAACTGATGCTGTCTTGTGTTTATTGTGTTTGTTGTGTTTGTGCGCAGGTTCAGGAGAAGTATGAACGTAAGCACCCTCACTCAGAGTGGAGGTATGAGTTGAGAGTGAGGTATCTACCTCAAAACCTCGCGGACCTCTACGACAAGGATAGAGTCACCTTCTATTACTATTATGATCAGGTCAGTAGATCCTGTGCTATCAGACCCTTGGAACCCGGTCAGTAGATCCTGTGCTATCAGACCTTTGTAACCTGGTCAGTAGATCCTGTGCTATCAGACCTTTGTAACCTGGTCAGTAGATCCTGTGCTATCAGACCCTTGGAACCTGGTCAGTTGATCCTGTGCTATCAGACCTTTGTAACCCGGTCTGTAGATCCTGTGCTATCAGACCTTTGGAACCTGGTCAGTAGATCCTGTGCTATCAGACCCTTGGAACCTGGTCAGTAGATCCTGTGCTATCAGACCTTTGTAACCCGGTCTGTAGATCCTGTGCTATCAGACCTTTGGAACCTGGTCAGTAGATCCTGTGCTATCAGACCTTTGGAACCCGGTCTGTAGATCCTGTGCTATCAGACCTTTGGAACCTGGTCAGTAGATCCTGTGCTATCAGACCTTTGTAACCTGGTCAGTAGATCCTGTGCTATCAGACCTTTGTAACCTGGTCAGTAGATCCTGTGCTATCAGACCTTTGTAACCTGGTCAGTAGATCCTGTGCTATCAGACCCTTGGAACCTGGTCAGTAGATCCTGTGCTATCAGACCTTTGTAACCTGGTCAGTAGATCCTGTGCTATCAGACCCTTGGAATCTGGTCAGTAGATCCTGTGCTATCAGACCCTTGGAACCCGGTCAGTAGATCCTGTGATATCAGACATTTGGAACCTGGTCAGTAGATCCTGTGCTATCAGACCTTTGGAACCTGGTCAGTAGATCCTGTGCTATCAGACCCTTGGAACCCGGTCAGTAGATCCTGTGCTATCAGACCTTTGGAACCTGGTCAGTAGATCCTGTGCTATCAGACCCTTGGAACCCGGTCTGTAGATCCTGTGCTATCAGACCCTTGGAACCCGGTCTGTAGATCCTGTGCTATCAGACCTTTGGAACCTGGTCAGTAGATCCTGTGCTATCAGACCTTTGTAACCGGGTCAGTAGATCCTGTGATATCAGACCTTTGGAACCTGGTCAGTAGATCCTGTGCTATCAGACCTTTGGAACCTGGTCAGTAGATCCTGTGCTATCAGACCTTTGGAACCCGGTCTGTAGATCCTGTGCTATCAGACCTTTGGAACCTGGTCAGTAGATCCTGTGCTATCAGACCTTTGTAACCTGGTCAGTAGATCCTGTGCTATCAGACCTTTGTAACCTGGTCAGTAGATCCTGTGCTATCAGACCTTTGTAACCTGGTCAGTAGATCCTGTGCTATCAGACCCTTGGAACCTGGTCAGTAGATCCTGTGCTATCAGACCTTTGTAACCTGGTCAGTAGATCCTGTGCTATCAGACCCTTGGAACCTGGTCAGTAGATCCTGTGCTATCAGACCCTTGGAACCCGGTCAGTAGATCCTGTGATATCAGACATTTGGAACCTGGTCAGTAGATCCTGTGCTATCAGACCTTTGGAACCTGGTCAGTAGATCCTGTGCTATCAGACCTTTGGAACCTGGTCAGTAGATCCTGTGCTATCAGACCCTTGGAACCCGGTCTGTAGATCCTGTGCTATCAGACCTTTGTAACCTGGTCAGTAGATCATGTGATATCAGACCTTTGGAACCTGGTCAGTAGATCCTGTGCTATCAGACCTTTGTAACCTGGTCGGTAGATCCTATGCTATCAGACCTTTGGAACCTGGTCAGTAGATCCTGTGCTATCAGACCCTTGGAACCTGGTCAGTAGATCCTGTGCTATCAGACCCTTGGAACCTGGTCAGTAGATCCTGTGATATCAGAGAAGATTCACTGTATTGGCACAACACCCTCATACAAGCCTTCTCATTCAGGATTTTTTTGCTTGGAACCCCATTTTCAGTAAACTACCCTTATAGTCGCAAAAAGCAAGTTGTTAGGTCAAACTCACCAGATGTCCACGTGTGAGTGTTTTCTGTGTTGTTTGAAGGTGAGGAACGACTACCTGTGTGCGGATCATACCTCGTTAGACCAGGATATTGCGGTGCAGTTGTGCTGCTTGGAGATTCGATACTTCTTCAAGGACATGCCTCAAATAGCCCTCGACAAGAAGTCAAACCTGGAGTACTTGGAAAGAGAGGTAACATTCACATCCTCTCGTCGAGAACTAATATACTCGCCATTACAAATAACCACATTGCTGTTAACTTTGCGCCCAAGGTTGGTCTTCATAAGTTCCTGCCCCGAGTCGTGTTGGACAGCATGAAGCCCAAGGCGTTGCGGAAGTTGATCCAGCAGCACTTCAAGAAGGTTGCCGCTCTGTCCGAGCTTGACTGCATGTTCAAATTCTTCGATCTTCTCCGGTCACACTATCGCTTCGATCAAGAGAAGTTTCTCTGTGCTTTGGGAGTAAGTCTAGCTTTGCATTAGTGGCATAGATCGTCTAGCACCATCTTTATATCATTGGATGTTTACGCTCTTTTCTTAAATTCTACACTGTCCCATTTGACTCTGATTCAAATGCTCTATTTTGGACCTAGAGTTTATATTTAGATGACTCAGTAGTTTTTCAGGGCTGCCACCCACCTGGGAAGATGAGTAAACAGAGAAATCTTTGTTCCTGGAAAAATACTGAAATACAGTACACTCTTTTTAATCCGAACCTGGAAATATCAAGGACATTAGTATTATCAAAGGGTGATATAAAATAAATTCACTAACATTATCTAAAAAATGTATTTATTAATATTATTATTGGAAAATCTATTCTTGTCACCTTTCTCAAGTCTGTTTGAAATCACACATTTCTGTTTTAGGCTTAACGTGCTATTCTTTAAATTAAAAAATGACACCTGAACACGGAAATCGAACCCGGGACCTTTGGCTTTATATGCCACTACTCTCACCCCTGAGCTATCCACGAGTCGTCTTCACTCATATTTTATATCTCTATGCGGCTATAACCGTAATCAACAAATATAATAGCTTAGCTCTTTAATCCATAATTAACGTGATATGTTTTAGTTTGTTAGATAACATTGTGCAATAAATTCACACAAAAAGTGAACTAGCACGACAGAACATTAACAGCTGGTTGTCGCTGTAAGATGAAGAGAAAACTATCGTGACCTTGACC
>JBCFYV010004202.1:0-22425 GCA_039000515.1 Timema cristinae | reverse complement strand
ACGGGGGTTCCAATAGAATGAAATTAGGTCTGGGGATTAGGTAGTAACAATCGATTTTCTCGAAATGCAGCCATTACATATTTGCCCAATGGCAGCAATGTAGCATTGTCTAGTAGATAATCGGTTCTAATCACCATCAACCATTTTTACTGTTAGGGATTTGTTACACTTCCGAAACGAGTGCATACATTCATATACAAATAAGTACTATCGTTATTCACAAAGCAATTAGAACTAATTATTTTAGTAATTTAAATAATGGTAATATTTTAAGATGTTTATGCAAATTGTTCAAAAAAAAGGCATTGGCCTCACTTAACCTAATGCACATAGTTTTTGTTTCCAAGACATTTCTTTGACTTATCTACTCAAGTTCAATAGTTAAACTGATTAGCTACACTTTCTACAGATTCCGATAAATCAGTCGAACAACTGTCACAAAATGACATTAGCCTGTAAATGAGTAACAATTATACTAACAGCACCTATTATCTATTTCCTGGCTTTGGTAGGAAGAAGAGTTTATGGTAGTTACTAAAAAAATATTTACATATTTATACACTTTGTTATATTTGGAAGAAGGTACAGGAAAGGTGGATAGAAACGTATAAAAGGAAACAATTTATAATTACTTCATTGTCCAGTGGCAGCAGTGCAAAGTGTGAACTGTGTTCTTTTCATTGTAAAAGCCATACTATGTTTGTTTCTTTATATGCTTCTATCCACCTTTCCTTAACCTTCTTACAAATATTATACAATTACCTCATAAAGTTAGTGAAAAGAGTTTTTATCTTTATATTATTTTTTTTAATGTAGCTAACAACTAATTTAAATAAAAAACTAAAAAAAAAAAAAATGTGTAAAGTAATTTTTATGTTTTGTGTCACTAGTTAAAATCCATAATTTAACTACTCACATCGGTGGTCACACAGTCTAATGTTGTCACTCTTGCATTATACTGGAGTGCACAGATCTCATATACTCGGAAGCTACATTCCTCATCCCTATCCCATGTGTATTGTAAATACTCGGATAGCCTGGGTGGATAGCAATCAGTAAATAATCTCTACAGTCTGGTGGTGTTGAATATGCACTCACTAGGCACAAAGATAATGGACTTTTTTTTTTATTGCTAACATTTCAAGTCAAAGCTACTTTTTTTATTCCTCATGTTTGACACTGTGTCAAGTCTTTTATCATTTAGTTACATAAATGAGTTAAGGCTAAAGATGGTAAATCTGTAGGAAATGTGCCTTCATTTGTAGAGAGTAAGATTGAGAAACCATTCAAGAAAAATCACCCTCAATACACACTGCCAGGGTTTAAAACCCAACCTCCTCGTCATTAGCAAACCAAACTAGGAGAGCTTAACATTTATTTTGTGTTCCACCATTGCGATTGTCAAGGTGATTTGAAATGACCACATTTTCAAAGACTCTCTTTATAAAGGTCTTGTGAACTGGCCATTAATTTTCAGTGAGCTTTGGTCAACTTGTTGTTAGTAGTCTTTAATTGTTGGCTTGGCAGCCATAATTGGTATACTGGTTTTTAAAAATGCTTAGTTGAATAGTTAACAATTGTACTGATTAATTGATTGACTCAATATCCCCAATCATCATTACAATAGCTCTGATTAAATTTATTTTATTTTGGAAGGAAAGTTATTGAAAAGCTAAATAGGTATGTATATAGATGTTAGTAATTTCATACTTAACATTTTGTAATGGGGATCAACTCTGATAATACTGAACTGATGTAGTTTAATAATTTGTATCATTATACGTGTTTATGCATAGGCAAGTGGATCTGTCATCACTTGAAATCCCAATTTATTAAACTCATAATCAATCACTTCAGCTTGCTTGCTTACCATATTAAAAACTAAAATCTACCCTTTGGCCAGGATTCTAACTGCTACAGTACCTTATTAAAATAACATTGTCCTTTTTTTGTTCCAATCTATTTGCCCTGACATATTTTATCAATTTTCTTATTCTTACCTCTTCTTATGCTTACCTCTCCCCTATCTTCGTAGGTTGAGGGGTTAGCTAGTGACATCTAATCTTAAACTTAGTTATTACATATAATCATGTTATAAAATTAGTTACATTACAGCAAGAAGGATGCAGCCTTAAATTGAGTATAAAATAAAAATAACTATATTTTTTTATCTGGGATATTTAACACGCAATTTGTTTTTTTATTTGAGGTGTTTAACATGCACTTTATTTTTTATGAGGTATATAGTATACAGTTTTGTTTTTTATTTGACGTATTTAATGTGCACTTTTTATTCTAGGTATTTAAAACAGGCTCTTTCCAAACAGATATCAGCACACGGCGTATAAACTAACTTAAATCTAGAACATACAACACCCAGCCCCCTGAAAATTAATTCATCACTGTGAAAGGGAAAACCACAATTTCAGAATAATAAATTTTTTAGCCGTGCCTGGCATTAAACTTGGAACTCAGTAGGAAGACATGCTACCAACTGAGCCAACATGTTGGACAAGTGACATATTTATTTACAGACATCAGTGAATCTGAATTGCCAACTACCTTTGCAAAAATCAAGGGTTTTTTTTTACAGAAAAAGGCTTTATGTTGTCTTGGTACTCGTGTATCTCAAATTATATACCTATGTTTGAACTTGTGAAATTTGTATGTCTTTGTTGATCTTTATTTTTCTATTTAAGACCAATTGTTCATATTGTGTTTAAAATGTGGACGAAATATATTTACTTAATTTGGTGCATGATTTATTATGTTTATTGAAAGTAATTCTCTTGCATGACTTTTCTTAAGAAAAGGGCAGATGTTTATTAGATAAGGCAGAATGTTTATTTTTATTTACTTTTCCTATCATTATTTTCTAATGATATAACTTTTTTTGTGTGTACCTAATTAATTGTTTCTTTCTGATGTAAAACATTTGGTATTTGCATTCATATGGATTTGGTTTGCCTTTTACATATATATAAATTAAATATTTTGGGGTTTAATTATACTTAGTGAAATATTGACTATTTAAAGTAATATTTAATTGATTTATTAACTTAATGCACTGTCAAATAAATCCCATATATTGTATTAACCTTACAACTTACTCTAAAGGTACTAGCTAATTTACCTTGCAATCACTTAAGACATAATACCAATATTCTTTTGTCAAGAAAAAACCCAGTTTTTCAATGTGAGACAAAATTTTTATGTACTTATTTACTCATTCTGAATCAAATCTTTAACTATGTACATATTTTGACCAAAACAAACCTGCAGCGGTGATTGCATGGCTTAGGTGTCACTTTTGCTATAGACTAATATTGCTGATGAGAGGAAGGTCTAGGTTCGAATCCCAACTGGATACCGAAAGTACTTTTCTGAAGGTAGTTTTCCCTAAATGATTTTCCACTCTCCCTTTGCACAAATACTGATTTATTTCTTTAAACCCTACCTTCCTCATCCCTGCCCCGTTATTGTAAACTGCTGGTAAGGCATGACGATAATCTGATTTTTTTAAAATGGTGTAATGGATTTCAAATTGAATTTTAGATTGGTTGAAAAATACCACATGTAATTACTTTTAAAACAAATCAAGTATCTACCTCATCACTTATAGTTCTTAGAAAATGATATTATTTAAGTATACATATAAGCGTGTGTGAAATTAAGCTTTTACAATTAAATCCAAATGCATACTTAGGAAGATTAGTGTTGAGATTCAAAATGTCAGGGCTTCACACAGCTTTTAATTTCTGATGTAATTTTTTTTTAATCATTTATATTTAAATTTCATTTAATTAGAAATTTAAAACATATGTAAACGATATGAAATGGAACCACTCTGAAAATATAAAATTAGGCATCTTTTTTAAGCAAACAAGGTTTGTTGATTTCACCTAGCATCCTCTTCTATTCATTACTCTTGTTTACACATTTACAAATTACAGCTAATTTAATTTAAATTCTGTCTACTGTTGTAACTATTTGATAAAGAATGAAAAAGAGAACGGAAGTTAGAACAGTGCATGAAGAAAGAAGTTAACTTGTTTATATCAAGGTATTACCCAATATTTCCATATTGCTTCTCTTTTCTATCACCTATATTCTTTTACTTAGCTTTCATATATATATATAATTATTCAAACTTATTTAAAATAATTTCCTCAAATTAGATATAAAAAGAAATTATTTTTCATATTTTTCAGGAATCAGATTCTGATGAAGAACTTGCTTTGCTCGAAGCTTCTAATGAAGATTTCAAGGTTTTACTTAAACGGTAATGTATTACCTAATTTTAAATTGATATTTATCGTTGTGTTACTTTGTGTGAGTAAATACTGTAAAAAATCACATCATAAAATTTCCATTTCCTGTTTTGTCCTTTATATTCTCCCTTTTGATCTTTGGTTTCCTCTTTTAGGAAGTTGCATTGCGCGTTTCTCACTCTCTCCTGATGAGTTCTGATAGAATGAAACTAGGTCAGGGGATTGGATGGTAATGATTAATTTTCTTCAAGCCATTACCATGGCAGCAATGTAAAGTTAGCTTTGTTCTTTCATTGTAAAAGCTAAATTGTGTTCGTTCTTTTTAAATGTTTCTATCTAACTTTCCTTTATCTTCCTCCAAATCTAATATAATTATCATAAAATAATATTTATACCAAGATGTGGAAAATCTTTTTTAAATTGGGGGTAAGTTAAGTTTAATTTTTAATTAGCCAACTTATTTTAAATTAGTTAAGTGGTTTGTATTAAGAAATACTAAAAATAGATGAGGTATATTTCTTATATTTAAAAAACGTATTAAATTACTATAATGGGGAAGGAATCTAGGCTATACCAGTGGTTCTCTAAGGGGTGTTTTATTCTGCTGTGTTAAAAAAATTCCACCACACCTCTTTAAACACAACATGTATTAAATACACTAACGTGTTATGGATTGGAGAGATTGAATTTATAGAAAATGTACCCACATTTGCATAGAAGACGAGTGTAAAACTTTTTACTAAAACCCACCCTCTGTTTACCGGACTAAGATTTGAACCCTTATCTTCCCATCATCTGCAGTCCAGTCCATTGTGGCAGTGACAACTTTAGACCATTTGACTACCGAAGCAGGTTTCAGTAAATGTGCTTTGGAAAAGTGGCGAGAATTTTCAAACCTTCTTTAGCTGGCTACTAAACTATTTATGTTGTTTCAAATGTTATTATCAACAAATCTTTGATAACGAATCACCAGTGAAACTAGCATTATCTGTAGTTGTAGTATTTTTCAAACATAAACTAAATTTCTTGACCGCCAAATCAACAAACCACCCTGCTGGTTCTACTTCATTGGTGACCTATTCATGATATAAACAGCTAGCCAAGACAAATCATCTTTTTAACAACCTCAACTCCTTTCCGGTTCTGAAATTTATCTCAAATCACTCCGACAAGGCGATATTTGTTGATGTAAACATAAGGTTATTTTTTATATGGACACAGCAAAGCTGCGGTACATCTAAAACCCACTAATAGAAAACAATATCTACACTTTGATAGATGCCACCCATTCATCAGAAAAATATAATATATTCCCTTCAGTCTTACCGTATGCACTCACTGCATCTCCTCTGAACCAGAAAGTCTTCTTGGAAAGTTTTAAGAAACGTTTACAGAGCGAAGTTATCCTAAACCCCTTATTAGTAAACTTCTTCAACTGGCTGAAACTGAACTGTTACCCAAACCTGAAAAACCAGAAACTGTACCTCTAGAAACTAAGCACTCTCAGGTCTGCAAAAGCTCAACAAAATATTAGCGTCAGCTTTTCACATTCATATTAGAAGCATTCAGCCAAACCAACAATATCATCAAGAAACCACAATCCTTGTGTATAAGCAGCTCCATCATTTATAAAGTTTTTGGTACATTTACATTCAAAACTGAAAATTACACAACTTTTATCCAACCGCAACTAGGCTCTCAACTTTGCAAAACCTCCCAAATACATCATCAGCAGCCACTTCCTCTATCAAAATAACCCGAGTCCGCCACAAGGGGGAGACTATTGGTTACTATGGTACCAGGCCTGGGATCCAGATTGACAATTTTTTTTATGTGCTAGATTAAATAAAATAAAACATGAATGGCAATCACAAGCTGGGGTTTCTTCCAGAGGACCCTACAGGCATTTGTCACAATGGTATAGTTGGGCTCAAAGCCCCTCAAAACCCTTATTTATTTGCTAAGCTAATTTACCCCTCCCCCTCCACACAAATAAGGGTTAAATGCCACTGAAGTAAAGTATAACAAAAGTGGGGGGGGCCCGTGCTCTGCCCCGGGTTTGGGGACCGGTTTTTGAGCTTTTGTGAGCCATTAACCTAATTTACCGATAGTTATCAAAAATGTGCAGATAATAAATTCCCCTCCCCCAAAACAAACTCTCTGTTAACATAGTCTGTTAACTGTAGGAATTGACTTCTGAAAGGCCTTTTTCCCCCATAAAAACTATTATTAGTAGGATATTGGTAAAAAAAAAAAGACCTTTCGAGAGTAATTCCTACCGAAAAGGGGATTTTATGAATTAAATCCCATGACCAATAGAACCTTGAAAAACCCAAAAGTTTCGAACCTCTCAGAGAATGAAAGTGTTCTATGCCCAAATTTTTTTTTCACTTTTGTGTAAAAAGGCTTTGATTTTGCCCTTTTTTTAAAAAAAGTAAACCCAAATTCTCTAATTTAAAAATTTTTGGAGATGGCCTTGATTCTCGGGGGAGCTACGTTACTTATAACCTCGGTTTAAAAGTGTTAAAATAACTTAACAGAACCACTGCAATAATCTCAGCAAGAATATGGAAACGGGCCCATCATGGATCACAAAGTCTAGAAAACTCTAACCTAAATATTCATGAACGACTGTTACAACCCTTTTGCAACACCTACCCCCACAAAAACAATGCACCCCCTAAAAGCAGCCATGTTAAAAATGTTTTCTAAATACTTTAAAGGGGGTTTAACCTAGTAAAAATAATGTAAACAGGATGGGCAGCTAATAGACCAACAAGTGGTGGATCGAGCTAATCTCACTGACGTGACTGGTGAACTAGAGAAGTAAGAAAAACCCCCAAACATTCTGAAAAATGGGGTTTTGAGGTGGTTTGCTAAATTGTACATAGCACGCTGGAACAATTATATTAATATTTTTATTTATGTATATTTAATATTTTAAATATCAACCGTGAATTTATCCCGAAATAATTAAAAATTTCTTAGTAATATTTTAAATTTCCAATCAAAAGGTTATTAAACACTTCCAAGGATTATTGTATAATTAAGGGCCCATTCTATTTGTGCTCAGTGCAACTGGCTTCTAATCTAGGAATGGGTCCCAGGTTTTTCCTGGCTGGTTCAGGGGCATTTTTCCCAAAAGGGGACCTCCCAATGGTCACCGGGGTTTGGTTAATTAACTTAATTTTGGTTTAAACCATTACTGGTCCAAAAACTTTCTAATCACTATCTCATTGTGGAAAGTTCTGCGGCTCAGAGGACTTAAAGCCACTCAGGGTGTCAAACAGATACCTCTTGGTCAGAGTGCCATATGTAAATAACACTGATAGTTTGGGTTTTTATTATTAATTTTAAGGGAAAATAAAATATTACTAAAAAAATGATTTGATATTTTTGATAACATGAAATAAAAAATTTAATGAAATTAAAAAATCTTTTAATTTTTATTTTTTTAATTTTGGACACAAAAAAGTATAACAGTATTACTATTTTGTTGTGGTATTTTAGGCAACGTCAGGGGATGGAAGCCCTGCAGCGTCGCCAAAAGGGAGGTGGAGGTGTTCCAGCAACATTCCTTGGGGGCTCAGTCTCTACCATCTTCCCCCCCAGCGGTCTTTTAAAAGGCATCTCTCCCCTCTGTGCGGGCAGCATCACTTGGATTTCCCGAAAATGGGATTTAAGAAAACCTCTGACTTAAGATTATTATTTATTTTTTTTTTTAAATTTAAAACTAAAGATTTAATATAGGGGAGTTCAAAACAAAGGGGGGAAAAAAACATAATAAAATTTTGGAAAAGTTAAACTTTTTGCTTTTTTTTGATAAGATTCAAACAAATTTTAATTTTAAAAGAAGTTCAATTTGAGAAAAAAATTGATTTGGCCCTTTTCTTAATCATCATAGAAGAGAAAATCTGCGTTAAAAAACTATGAAATTTCATTGCTGCCATTTTTTGTATTTATGGGAGCTGTTGCAACGAGTGCCCCGGAGGAAGTTCTGGAAGACTACCTTGTATTTAGAAGGTCCTATTTCCCCCCACCAAAGGAGAGCAGCAGCCGGTTCCCAAACCTCGTCCCCTCCTCACCTCGACTATCCTCGATGAAATGGGGCCAGGATGCGTCGCAAACAACCGATCCCGTCAAAATGGCAGCAGTTGTCAAGCACCCGTCAGTGGGCAATATTACCCTGCAGAGACCCAGTGGGTTCCTGTCCCGGGCCCCCCAAAACCCCCCCCTTTCGTAGGGCCGTCAAGCTCTGGGAGCTTTTTTACAGCTGGCCTCCTGGCCCAAAACCCACCCTTACCCCCCCAAGGTTATTCTTCCACCTCTGTCCGCCATTGCTACAAACAGGTCTGCGGTTTGTCTATGGACTGCTGGCAGTGCCCCTTTCCCTCGTGGGGTTTCCGACCTTCCGTCCCCCACAATCCTCTCAAGATCCCCCAAATGAAGGCTGGCTTCATTATAATATCTCATATCCTTTTTTATTTCTCAATCAAATTTTATTTAAAAAAAGTTTTATTAGTTTGTTTATTGTAAAACTTGACTTTTGTAACGTTTTTCATAATTGTTTGGTCAATTCGTCAATGACGAACCATTTGAATTTTAAACAGGCATATTTTAACCTCAACTTTTTAAATTTTGTTAATTTCCTTTTGTTTTTTTTGACTTTGAATATCTCCTTGCACATTTCCCCTTAAGCTTTGTGGTTCTCTGTGTGGTATTGATTTATTTGTTATTTTAGATTAAGGAGGTTAGTCTTTTAGGAACAAATAATCTCATTGGAAATGTCAGCTAAAAAATTGTGATTGTGCTTAGTTTTGCCTTGTTCAGATTCTTATTAAATGATACATATAATCCTTTTCTAGTATTTAAATTTACTTAAAAATTATAATTTCCTTGTGTTCTATTGCTTTTCTCGTTGGTTAGGTATTGGTCTAATCATTGATCAAGAAGTCTGCCCAAAACCTCATTATATTCTGAGAAATTCAAAGTATTTTGCATATGGTTATAAAAGTGTATTTATTCTCTTGGTTCGTGCTACTCTTGTGATTAAGTTGCTCATATGCTTGTGTTATTAGTGAGCGGAGGATTCAATAAAATAAATTACTTAAAAGCTTAACACAACATACAAAGTAAGCTGCAAGTTGTTTTTAGGAACTAGTTCAGATATCTGTTTAGTACACATCAGAAATAAAAAATAAATTATACCTTTAGAATTAAAGGACGGGTTCCCTTAATGATTTAAAACTAGAGATGGGATCTTCATATCTCTTGAATACATGAGAAATTTGAAGATTCACATTTTTTTAAGACTTAATTTATGCTTAGGTTTATGCTGGGATCACGATCAACTTAACGTTAACTTAATGTAACTTAACGTAAAGGACCTCCTTGTGTGTTTAAATGGAAGCGATCACGATTCACTTAATGTAAGAGATGTCTTGGTGAGGGCTTTTACTTTACTTTATGTTACTTGAAAGGTATCACGTGATCTAGCCAACGAATCATTATGCAAGTGACCGTCATCAGGGCTGTTTGTCTCCCCTTTTGTAGAGGCCATATTGTGTTTGTCTCCCTTTTGTATGTTGTATCCACCGTAATTCATTTGTTTGTATTATGCCCAATGTTTACTCTTTAGGGATCAGACATTGAAACAAAATAATTAAACTAAAATAGGGAACTAAATTTTATCAAAAAAGTTTAATAATAGATATTTATTATATTGGTTGAAAACTGTAAACATGCACAGATCATCACTTTACAACTAGTACAAATAACAGATAATACTCGAGAATGAAGATGTTTGGCTCAAGTTTTACGTTAAGTTAAAGTTAAGTTGATCTGATCCCGGCATTAGACCAACATAAGTACAGGTAGAATCTAACAACCAAACTCTAGACCATAATTTACCAATTAACTGGATGTGAAATAACTTTTTTTTTATCATACCTCTTTGGGAAAATTTATTGCTTAAAATTCTCACCGTTTTTCTAAAATTCCTATTTGGGTTTGCATGCAATTTTAATAAGCAAAATGAAGATTTAAGCCTCAAAAAACAGTGAATTTGACCCATCTCTACTAATTACCAGATAATCTGAATCAGTTCCAAATAATTTTGGCTTTATTTCTTTTAATGCTATTGAAAATCCATCATTATATTTACCAAACAAAGGTATATATTTGTTTTGTTATTGTGCGTTAAAAAAAATCCACAAAATTACATGTGCTGCCAATGATGATGAAAACTGTAACTTTCAATCATAGAAAAACTGTCAAGTATAGAGAAATCTTCATAACAAAAGTCAATCGGTAAAACGGCTGATGTGTAATTTAAGACTGAAGGGGGGGGGAAATTATTAACATGAAATACTAAAAATTAATTACTTTGTTGATATTTTTTTTTTTGCTATTTAAGTTCTGATATTTTTAAATTTTAGTTTTGTGAATTGGTGTGTGGAACAGTTACTTTAAGTGAGATTGTCAGAGTACTGGGCAGGTGTTAGAATTGTTATTAATTAGAATAGGTTTTGTGAACCTAGCGATGTTACTAATCATTTAGAGCTAGGTGCCATTATTTTATTATTATTATTATTATTTGCATGAAATTTGGTAAAATAATTACTTAATTAACAGTGTTATTGTAAATAAATTTATAAGTAATGTTTGCTATCTTGTTTGTTATTTTTTTAAAGTTTGTAGTGATATTGAATTAATCGTAAATATTATTTTACTATCGTGCATTTCCACATTTTTTGTTTAACAGGACTATACAGAGCAGGTGAGGGTTTAGCACTCTTGAATTCTACATTAGTAAGTAGTGTCACATGTTTTGATAACGATTTTCTACTATTTTAGTGTCAACTTTGCAGGCAATAAAAGCGTGTTTATTAAAATGCCTTTATAAATTTTATAGTTTCTTTTAACTTTAAAGAGGAAAAGTTTTAACTTTCTTTTGCATGTACTTATTTGATAAAGTGCTTGGTTTAAAAAAAAAAAACTTTTTAAAAAGCTTGTGTTATTTATTTGCTAGTGTCAGCCTGCTTTTGAATTTTGATTGTTATCAAAGAAGTGTAAAATTATGTTAAGGATTGTACTTTGAGAAATAATTTTGTAATAAATAATAGTATTAACATTAAAAGTCTTCAATGAAATCGATAAAATAAAATCATAGTGTAATTAAGTCTCCTAAAAATGATTTACCCAAATTTAACCAATTTTTGTTGAAACTACATTTAGCATTCTACATGTTAGCATTCTTAACTCATATAAATGTTTGTAACAGATGTATTCATTATTACACTGGTGTGTTAAAAAAAATTATTAATATCTTAGAAAAATTATGATATTAATTGGTTAAATAATATTTAGAGCTGGGATGCTTGGATCCTATGTTTGATCAAGCCGAGAATCGCTAAAAAAAATCTCAAAACCAAATCTGAATTCTTTACTTTAAAGAACCATTTTGTTTTTTTAGCTGAAAAAGTAAATCACAAAATCATCTAATAATGATTAATTAATAATTGTCCCTTTGTTTATTATAGATCTATAATCACAAGAAACAGATGCAATCAATATTAATCTTTTGAACTCAAGTGTTGTAGTTTTTAGTTTTCAATTATTACTTGGCTTTTACATTTACCTTTAATGACCATATGACTAAACTAAGGCCCTATCTTATAAGTGATACCATGAGTGGGACCAAGGAAGGTTGCTTTTGATGGTACATGGAAGATACATAGTTTAAGATTCAAATTTGGATTTGAGATTCACAAATTTTAGGTTCAAATTTAGGAAAAATAGAATTCAACACTTCTCTAATAATAATTAATCTTTATTCTGCCCAGTACTCTGGTGGTGAGTTTGTATACGATAAGAATGAAGGCCTTGTTGAGTTGATCAAGTATATTGTACTCCTTTATTCTGTTCGAGTTATTATATGTTGTTAATTTTTCTATTTCGCTCATTGTGAAACCCAATAATGTAAAAGGAATTAAATGGATCCATGAAGTAAAGAATTTTTTTTAAGCACAATGTGTTCATTTTTTCAACCTACACACATATTTTAGACAAGTTTAGTTGATTGTTTTGATCTGGAAAGCAGAACAGCTGAAGAAAGATCAAATCATAATGGTGAACCAAATCTTGTTTTAACAGGCATTGAGTGTAACAATACTTTTTTTAATATATCTAAAAATGAGGTAGATAATTTTATAATAAAGAAAATTAATAAAACTAAAGAAAAAGGAAAAATAAACTAAGAGTAAATTTGATGAAGAAATGGAGTAATCCAGTGTTTGTGTTATTTGTACTCTCTTCTTCTTTGTGTTTGATAAAGGCAACAATACCGAAATATTATTATATTTGTGTTTAAAATGTGTGTGTGACTACTTCTACTATAGAAGACAGAAGAAAGGAAGAAGATGTCACCTTTGTGCATTGGATTCTTCCCACATCTTTTCCTCTTTCCCTAGGTGGGCTTTCTTCATCAAATTTATTCTTATTCTTAGTAGTTTATTTTTCCTTTTTCTTTAGTTTTATCTATTTTTTTTTTTTTTAATATATCATAGGACTGCTCTTAAAATATAGGCCTTTATTAAAACGGCAGTTTTTTTGGAGGCAAATGCAATAGGATAAGATAAAAAATTCTATTTAAGGAAATGGATGACAAATTATCACGTGATTAAAGGATATGTAGATGAGGCTTAACTTGATGATCAGGGGAAAGTATTAAGTTCAAATCAAGTGATTAGCATTAACATTAGTAGGTAAAGAGCGTTTCTTTGGCAAATAAAAATTGTACATGGGTTAAGTAGCCCATCTTTATTTGATCTTATTTAGTTAGTTACTAGATAACTTTTCTGTTTGAAAATAGGACCTAAAATTCCAGCGTGGCAAAGGACATTTTTATTTGATGTGTTATAATATTTACATTGATAGTTATTAATACAAATAAAAGGTCTAGTCGTGTGAAACACTGAAACTTTTATACTAGAGGCCCGCAATGGGTTATTTTGCGGCCCACATAGTTACAACTTGTGTGGATAAATCCACGAAAGCTCCAAGTGATGTTCATGTTTAATTTCTTCCTTATACATCTGCTGTTAAATTGACGAATCTAACACAGTATATATTAGTCAAAATATTAATTAATTTGTTACTAAAAATGTTAAAATTACTTTTCATTCATAATTAAGTACCGTGTCTGGTTTTTTTCATAGCCTTACAAAACTTAGCAGATTGTAAAGTGGTGCGGGTAGCTTTAGAATCAATAAAACTAGACAGGCTAAGGTAACCCTGCTAAAGTGTGTGATCTTCACTAGTATTTTTTTCAAACTTACATCGATTTTGCGTGTTAACGCCACAAAAGAACACCACTCTTTGCTCGTGCCTGCCCAACTGGCTTGGACGCTTTGTTTGGACCAACGAGTTAATGAGCAGCACTGTGCTCAACTTATTTTTTAGCACCGTGTCTTACGCTTTATTCCCTCTTAAACTCTTGTTGGAAGCGGCCCTGTGGAGATAGCAGATTCAGATTCTGTCGACAATATACCTTCAAAATCTAAAGTAGTTCACGCATCCTCCAACTGAAGCACCATGGGCTTCGCAGATCAATCACCTGCTTTTGTGTACCTAATTATGTAGTGGACAGAAACCAATTGCCCTTTTTCATGTCTCCAATCGAATGTTAGATAAAGAACACACTCACTGTGATTGATGTCTGTGGTTCAGGTTTTAAACGTCTCTTTGGCTCTTCAGGCCAGTATTTCTAATAATAATGTAAGGTAAGTCCCTTTTATCACCAATTTTGAAAACTTTACTTTTTCTCTTCAATCTTTGCTGAGAACACTGATTTTTTGTTTGTTACATTTATTGATTGGTTTACCTTGAAAATATTAGCTTTAAGTGATGTCTCTTAGTGGAGGTCTTCATAAAGGTTTCTAGCTTGCTGTTTTAAGCTTAATTTACCACGTGCGTCTTCCAAATATGTTGAATTTTTTTCTGGAGGCCCTAAAATAGGTTGTGTTTAATGATGATTTTTTCTTGTACTTCGGGCTTATCCCTTTCCCACTGACTTATAATCTTTGCTCGTGATTGGAAATCATAAATTCATATTGCTTTATTATTTTAGGTCGGGCTTTATCCTAAAGAATTAAAATTATTTACTTAGAAAGTTGGCCCTCAAGAGGGCCAGTGTGTCAGGTTACTAGACTAAGAGGACGTCCTGGTTAATGTTTTCTCCTTATCCATGGATCAGATACATTTTTTTTGGGGTCAAAGGAAGACCCGATTTTTGAGAGGTTTTTAATATAACGTGTTTGTCCTTAACAGGGCCAGGTGTCTGGATAACGGATTTTTGTATCCTGAGAATTTGGGGCTTCTCGCCAGTGATGGATTTGGTATAGAGAGTTTACTATGGGAGGATGGGCATCTCTCAATGCCCTTTATGTTTTGAATGGACTTATGTAATTAAGACACTAGTTTATTGGTTATGATGCGTCTAACACTTTTGGTGGAACTCACTCGTATTGTCATGGTAGTTTGGATAACCAAATTGTTCTGATAATCAAACACAAAACCAAATTTAAGTTTTATAGCTTAAATAATGCTAAGAATAATAATAAAACAATATAGGAAACAACTATGGCAATAAAAAATATAATAAACATTGCAAAACATATTTTTATTATTAAATTTTTCAACTTGATACATAGTAGGACTATAATACATCAAATCATAATTAATTACTGTATTACATGTAAAAAAATTCTTGACGTTTCTTTCTGTAGTGAACAATTAAGATGGCTATTTAAAGTATCGAGAAAAATATGCTAACAAAAGTATTCATGAATTTTTTTTTGCGCCATTTTTGATTGTCTCTTTTTGGCTGCTAAATCAATCAACCTTTTTAAAAGAAGTTGGGTTGTGCAACTTTCTGTCTGCTTTTCATACCACGCCATTGCAGTAGTAAGGTTCGGTTAATCGATGTCCTACTGTACTACTTTGTCATTTTGTGCCTATCTTTGGCTATCTCCTTTGTAATAACATCTTTCACCGTTTACAGAGTCCTAATCTTTGTTGAATGAAAATTGGATTACTTAAATTATCAGTGCTTTTCCATGTTTTTGTGTAACATTACTGTGGACTGATAATAAGACAATGTTATTACCCACCCCTAAACAAATATTCATAGACATCCTGCAATATAAATACCAATAGAACCAGCAAGCTTTAAATATTACCACCCGCCTCGGTGGCGTAGTTGGCTAATACGCTTGTCGTGTTGAGCTCGACTGCAGAGGACGGGGAGATCGAGGTTCGAATCTCTGTCGGGTGAACTGGGGTGGTTTTTTCCTAAATGGTTTTCCACTCTCCCTCCACACAAATGCGGGTTCACTTCCTCTAATTCAACCTGGAATAAATTTAAAACTGTTTAGTCTGTATTCACAGATGTGAATCTGACGTGTTGTAAACCATTTAAAAAAGGCTCATTAAGCTCTTTTCAATCTTTGTAATAATTTGGTAATTTAAACTTTTGATCCTTTTGATTTTATTTGATCTTAATTCACCACAGTGAATTAGAAACTTGTATATCATTTAGAAAAGTTTCTTTAAATAATAGCAACTATTTTGTTTATTTCATTGGTCTCTTCTACACAAGTTTGTTATATAATTATAAAAACTTTTGAAAACAAACTGGGCATATAATAAATTGCTAAGATTTATTTATTTTTCAACGCACTTCAACTTGTTTTAATACTGTTTGTTACTTTGAATAAAATTCAAATATTTCATTAACCTGCAAATGTTTTACTTTTTAATATAATTATTTCCTTTAGACATCACCCCCCTCTTTTTTTATTCTATTGTGGCCGTGAGAGTGAGAGAGAGTGAGGCGGTATGTTCCCTGGTAGATTGCGAGATTAGCGCTACCGGGTAACATCAGTATGTATAATTTGTATATAGCACCCCCCCCCCCCTTACTACCCGTTCGGGTTCTACACCTGTGTACTAATTACACTAATGGTCCAGGGAGGAGGTAGGTTTAATTCAGAGGGAAGTGCACCCGCAGTTGCATGGAAGGCGAGTGGAAAACCAACCATTAGTGCATCTGAACAGGATCAAACCCTGATTTCCCCTTTTCGGGCAGTTTAGTCCACCACGAGAGTAATGCATTAGACCACACAGCCACCAAAAAAGGTAACTGGTAGTTATTTTATGAAATGAAAAACCATGTCACTTGATAAAACAAATTGCCCATCCATTTGAGATTTTAAATTCAGACATGCCTGTAAGAAATTGTTTATGTGAGCTTTAAGTCTGATTTCACAGCATCAAACACTGATTCCCTGTTGCCTGTTTACTACCCATTCTATTTATGTTGTTTGTTAGGTTGTAAAACTTGATAAGAACCCAGGTTTTGATTTTTTCTTACTAGGTTACACTTGCAACGCTGATTTTATTTTTTCGCCATAATCAGATGTTTGACTCAATGTAAAAATGACGACCACGTGCACTTATTCAATATTGAATATGCATTTTATTTGTACGAAAGCATGATACACACCCCTGTTTTAGTGGGCTAAAATGAGTAAATGTTATGCAGATTATACTCAAGATTTTACGGTAAAAGCTATAATGATAGCTGGAGTGTCTTGCTTAACCAATGTCGATTCAACTTTGTGCGTACCAGGAGTAGAGTTTATGGATCTAATAGAACTTGTTATAGAAATGTCCATCTCATCTAATTGCTATACTAATAGTGCACTAGGAGAGGAGGGAAACAAGCAAGGCATTTGCCCCCAAACTTACCCTTACTGCAAACATTCTAGATATTACACAAAAAGCAATAACTGACTGATAATAGCGGAGAAAATTTAAATAAACAATAGTGAAATATATTTATTCTACTACAGTACATATTTCCATATACAGCATTATTTTCTGCTCCCAGGTTTACATTTGGAGAGTTGACATTTAATTAATTGATACTCCAATTTATATTAAAAGTGCCTCGACAGTCCCAATTGGAAAAAGGTACATATATAAGTGTTGATACGTAATATGTCCACTCCAAGTATATTTCTGGGTGTACCATGTCATCAAAATATTTGATTGGAATGTAATAGTATAGATAATGTAGCCTATTAACAATTTTATACATACTGACCAATTTATGTAAATTAAACCATTACAAAGTATACATTCAACCAATGCAAAACATAATAAAATTGAGCTTGACTTATTGATTCACACTGTATTTGTCTTCCAGAAAAAAGTTTGTCAATGCTTAGCAAAACCAAATTATCACCAAAATATTAAATTACTGTTTATATGGAAGACTCTAGAAAATTACTAAAAGATGTTTCACGAAATGACTAGGCCTAAGCAATAATTTATTTCCACACTCAACATTTTCTACATAGATGATAAATAGGTAAATACAAAGTTATTTTCTGGTAGCTTGTATTAAATTATAAAAATAGAGCTTTCAATCCAACAGGGTTATGCAAGAATGAGCGTGAGTATTGTTTGAGTGCCAATGAAGTTTTAGAGAGAAAATGAGTTGATTAGAGAAGTCATCGCCATTTGACTGAGAAATGTGAATGGAACTTTGATGACTAGTTTGGGGAAGACAGTAATACTAGACAAACAAAACACGGTCACTTAAACACTAAGCCAAATTCTTCCATACAGCCCTGTATTTTATCTCCATTGTGATTCTGATTCTCTCTTCCAAAATATGTATACTTCTGAAAGCCATCAGTGTATCTGTGGAAAAAAAAAAGTTTACTACTATTAAAGCCAAGAACAAACCATTAAATCAAGGAATTACCTGCTTTACTGAGTTTTTTAAACATGTTTTATTTATTTATTTCTTGAGTTTTTGAGCCGGTTTTACTATTTAATTCCTTGAGGGAGCAGCATTATGGCCAAATTGGACAGTTTTTAATAGCAATTCATACAAGTTTTATAAGCAATAGCCTAATCAAATAAATAAACACCTACGATATGGCAAATTTAGAATGTACAATTGCTTAGCCTAGAAATATTTCAAAACTTAGGTTGTATCATATTCTATTTAGTTTACTTAGGCGATTAAATTGGTGTTTACTAAAACCTTGCTGGAATAGTATTATAGTGAAATCTCTAATATAGCTGACACCTTTTGAGATTTAAAAAGTGCCTGCTAATAAGAAGTGTGTGTTAAATTATTTGTTTTAAAAATAATGATGCTGTTTGTACACAGTTCATTCTTTATGGGCCTTTTATTATTCATATGTATTATAAAAATATAATTACTGCACTGCGCAGTTTACGTCATACTCAACAATAGAAAAATAAAATGTGTATAGTAGACTTGTTGCACATATTGTTATCTCTAAAAATGAGGTGCAGAAATTGAAGGAAATACTCAAGAAGATCGGCATCAACTGGCGGTACAAATCTGAACCTGGGACAGCAAGTGAAGGTGAGGCTGAATGATGGAGAGACCAACAGCATAGCAGGGATGCTGTTTATCACCCAGTCTGTTCAACTTGTATGGAGAGTGGGTGGTCAGGGAAGCTCTTGAGGGACATGGCGATTCCAGGATAGGAGGACACTTCATCAACATAGTTAAATATGCAAATGAGCTAGCATTGCTGGTCAAAACTAAAGAAGAGTTGCAGGAAATAATGGACTGGCTGGTGGAGATAGGGATAATATATGACATGGAGATGAACATTGAGAAGTCATAAGTGATGGGGATTTCAAAAAATGAGGAGCTGTTGAAAATAAAAATTTGAAACCGGGAGTTGGAAAACATAGAACATTTCAAGTATCTGAGTAGTCTGCTGTCAAAGGGGCATCCTCGAGGATAGCCATGGCCAAGGAAGCTTTCAACAAGAAGTAGTTACGGCTGATCAGCATGTTGAGTTTGGAACTGAGTAAGAAACTAATGGAATGCTACATTTGGAGCATCGCCCTGTATGGAGCAGAAACTTGGACTCTTAGGGCTGATATTAGGACTACCAAATAAATATTGCTATCAGGAGATTTAGGTTAGCGACCAGATAAAGGTTATCAGCCAATTTAATACTTTATGTGTATTATGAACAGAATTCATCTGCCAGATAGCTATCTGTACGATAAATATATTTTTATTGAGAAAACGCAAGGTTGGTACTGTTTTACTGGTGTGTGCATACATATAAGCTTTGTTGCTGTTGCTACAACCAGGCTAGTAGCAACAACACTCAACATTTGTTAAATAATAGCAAATAAACGAGTGCAAGGAAACAGATGGTGTCACGTGGGCGCAGAAGCTAGGTTTGCCTTGCAACCACTAATTTTGGTGTCGCCGAAATGTGGTCAATAGTTTGGTACAACGTTTACAAAATTTCATTTATTGTACTCACATTTAATTAATTTGTTCTTATATAACTATAACTCTTCAATTATTATTATTATTATTATTTATTATCACTGCTTCTTAATAAACATTTGGGTTGTACGCACTTACACTAATGTGTAATGGTAGGGTAATTGTGAGATCAAATGGAACACCTACAGTTTAACTTGGGATCCAAACCACGGTGGAGGCCTGGATTCCACACATTCACAAGATGTGATTAATACATGTCTTATCAGAAGTGAAGAAAGGGTTTGGCAATCAGATAAATCTGTGCCGGGACCAAGGATTGAACCCCAAACCCCAGTACAGAAGTCTGACACCTTACCCCTAGATCACCAGGTTACCCATCTCTTCAAATAGATTGTCAGTTTTTATAAAAGTGTGATTTAAATGTTCTAAATTTATATATAATTAGAGCCCGAGCCTATGCTTACTAAACATGTGAACCAAGATTTTAACCTAAAAACAGATTCTGATAATTTGAAACCTCATTAAAAACAGCTTCACTATGGCAATGTCAAGTGTAACATTCAGGTAAAAGTTATCAATGAATCAGATAGCTGAAGCTATCATCTATGCATATTAGTGAGGCTAGCACCATTTAGATATCATATTCTGAAAATTGAAAAAATTACACCTGGACACGGGAATCGAACCCGGGACCTTCGGCTTAGTACGCCAATGCTCTTACCACTGAGCTATCCAGGATTTGTACCTAGCCCATGGTCATTCTTCACTCATAGTTTAAGGCAGAGTCTATGATGGACGTGCGGAAGTCGTCAGCTTATAAACATGTGATTATATAAGATCACAGCCATCAGACAACGCAGCCACTTGCGACTCGGTAGTTGGTATGATTGCAGCCAATTGACAATTATATGATAATTGTACGGGATTGCATAAATTAGTGAAGAATGACCATGGGCACGGGACGAATCCTGGATAGCTCAATGGTAAGAGCATTGGTGTACTAAGCCGAAGGTCCCGGGTTCGATTCCCGTGTCCAGGTGTCATTTTTTCAATTTTCAGAATATAAAAGTTATCAGGTACTTAAACCCCCAGGTTAAAATGTGATGGATAAATACATTTTATCTGGCGGTCATAAAAACCATTTAAACTTCTCAACCAGATAAAAATATTTATTGGCTAGATTAATATTTATCCAGCTGACAAGATTAAGGTATATTGAGTGAAAATACAATAGTTAGGCTTACACTATTCATAAGAACCCTACATTTCTACTTGAAGAATCATGATATTTTGATTTCCTCTGTTTACACCGGGGAAAAGAACTAAAGAAGATATTTCTGCTCATCTGAAATTCTCTACACAAGTGGAAAACCTATCAATGATGTCAAAATTAAGGATTTGAAAGAACTCTTAAACTTCATTACATCAATTAATCCCTCATTTTTACTAATTTTCAAATATTCATCTACTGTCTTTGAAGGACTTGTGTCTAAATTTTATCAGGGGTGCAGAAAATGTTCAGAGCTCCATTATTTCCCCAGAACATAAAATTTTCAAAAAAAAACTCTTCAAAAAACATAACACTCAAAATAAAACATTTAATTTTTTATAGAGGCTGAAGGGAATGAGGATTATTCCCTGCTATATAGTTTGGAAAATTCAAATTCAAACATATTTTTAATTGTAGTTATTTTTATAGTACCTACCTTATAAAAAATTTAGTTGCCTCCCAGAAATGGCAACCTTCCCATTTTTTTGTGTGCAATACATATTGTTATTAATTGTTCATGGATACCAGTAGGCTTACCGGTACCGACATTTAATTCTACATCTTGAGAGTAAGAGGCAATGGAGTGTAATTCTGGGAGGATTTTCATAGAGTTTTTTTTTGTAGACTCGCCACTATTTACAACTATGAGTTTTTACTGATCACATAATTTACATTTTACAAAACTTGCAATACTCCCTTTATCCTTACTTCTAGATTTTTCTTGGGGATGTTTATTAGCTATGTGATATCCAAGTTTATCAGTCTGCCACGCCATTCACAATAAGCACAGTTGACGTCTTGTTTGCTTTTTAAAAGTTGACATAATTAGCATTTGTTTCACTAAACCATCTAATTTGCTATAAAACATTTATCTATTGTACCCTGTACAAAACCTAATAGGCCCACTAAAACCAACAATTTCATGGCTACACAATTATTAACAATACGCATTTTCACGAGTTTAAATAAACTGTGCGCACATTGATGTGTAATTAGGCCGTGAAGTCAAACTAAAACAAAACATCGCTCCCCTTCCCTACCCTCCATAGCTACAAACACCCATGGTAGGGCAGGTGACTCATCACTCAATCTCGCCTTTAGCCCGATTCAATGATTAGATTTTTTTCCCCTGCTCCTTATTCAACGTCTGACTTCTAGAACTCTGACACATTATGTCAGCCCTATACACCGACACTACTGATAGTGTGGGTATCATGGCCCTTTGTTTTTCGTTTTAAATCAAACTACCATATATTAACCAGAATGTACTAAAAACATCAACAAAATTGTTGGACTTTTCCTGCCACAAATTTCCCCAGGACCCCTTTAACCTCGTTCGCAAGTTCGAACATTATTCGCACCCCCGAGATTGATGATAGTGATCAAGATTCTAGCTATGTCTGAATAGTTACTTCACGCGTTGTAGACCCTTTTGTTCACATGATATTGCATTGGCAAATCCGTGATCAAGTGTGTCTCCAAATAGTCATGAAGTGTGCTAATGCACCCCCTTTACACAC
>JBCFYV010004201.1:0-21737 GCA_039000515.1 Timema cristinae | reverse complement strand
CCCAGTCTCGCATCTGTGCGGACGCGGTGACCCCCCTTTTCTTACCGGCGGCCCTATTTCTGGCATCTTTTACGTGTCGAAACTTCATTGCATGGGCGCAGTTTTGTTGCCTATCGTCTGTGTTTCATCCCCCTAACCGTGTCTTGTATGAAAACCAAATGGCGAAAGTACAAGGCCGTTTGGGATCAGGATGCTATCGGTTTTCGACACGTGTGGATAATATTGCCAAAGGCTATCCCCACATCCCAGGTCGAGTTTTCTCCCTGGGAAGATAGGCCTACCTCAATGCCATTTTTTGACCTTCCCAAGTTCCTAAAGCGACCACCCCACACTTCTTATACGAGAGGGGACCTTTAATGAGCTCCTCGCAACCCGCTTTCGAGGGTTTAAACGCATTTTATACGGATGGCTCAAAATGCGGGGCCTCCGTGGGATGTGCTTTTGTTGTGGAAGGATCCAATTTTAAATTTGCTCTACCTGGTGAATCCAGTGTTTTTACGGCTGAACTATATGCCATTTTTAAATCTCTATTGTTTTGTATATCTTTGAGTGTCACCGTTCTGTTCTCATCTGCACGGATTCCATGAGTGCATATATCGAACAGGTAGTAAGACGTGGTGCTGAAAAAAAAATTCATGACAAAACTTTTTTGTGTTTTTTTACTTTATTTATGTTAATATAATTGGTGCAATATTGTCTCAAACAGATTCACTTGGAGTTAATTTATTTCGAACGTTATATACACTTAAATATAAGTTATCCTATCGGTGGATACGCAGTAAAAATGCGTCAGACTTTTCTAATTGGGTTTTCCAGTAAACAAAAATTTTTGGGCGTTTGAATTTCAACAGTGTGTACTTAATGGTTTTTTTTAATAAATAGTTAACCTTTATTCATCCCATCTCCTTAAAATTCTACAATCTTCAGAAAAAATGGGTGAATATCCCGGTGAGTCGTGAGACGGGAGGGAGTATGAAACAATATTTATATTAAAAATTCTTGCCCCATTTTATTTACTTTGGTTTCTTTTTATAATATTTCGGAATCCCACTTTAAAATGGGGATTACAAATTTAACTCGATTGACTCACCCAACTTCCCCTAAGAGGAATTTGGCTGGTTTGATCTGAAACCATCCCGAGTTAATAAATTTTTATTTTTGTGAGAATTTTACTACCCCCTTGTTAATTGGGAAAAAAAAAAAATTTACCCCTCGCTGGCTGCATTAGGATAGCTTATAAATCTCAAACAAACTTTTTAGTACAGCACAGAAGAGAAATAGTTCTTATAAATAATATTTTTCATAAAACACAGATTCAACCTCGTCCCAAATTTATAATTAGGTCACCCTTTTAAAATCATTATCCTTTTTCTTTATTTTTCTACTATCGTCCCCCCCCTGTTACACCAAGTAAACATTTATTTTGACCCCTGTTTTACGAAAATTTTCAGTCAAGGTAAAAAAAAGTCATTATTTCATTATTAATTTTCTGGATGCAAAAAGAAAGGGTTAACTTGCCATTTTAAACACCATACTTTTGGGAAAGTTATTTTAAGTATGTTTATAGCGCTGAAAAACATGAAAAAAGAATATTGTTTTTTCAACCATTAAAACTGTAAATATTTTAGGGCTAATGAGGAAATAGATTTTTAAATGAACGCTGAAAAGAATAAGTAAAAAGAACACCATATAAACACAAATTAGGAACAAAAATTGGGGGATTACTGGGACAACATTTTTTATTTCACATGGTTGATTTTTAAAAATTTTTAAAACTTAGGAACCCTTTTTGACTACAATTTTTTCTTTTTTATAAACCCAAGGCTGATCATTCCTGACATTGTTTACCCCACTTCCGACGAGCTAGAAAACTTGAAATCTGGCAAACTTTTAGTTTTGCCTGTAACCAACAGTTAAAAAATTTAATTTGTAATCCCCAAAAAAAAATTCAAAAATGGCGGAGCAAATTTTAAGGTCGGTGGCGGATTTTTTCTTTGTAGGTTCTTGTGGCTAAATTGGTAAGATCTATCAAAAAAACGGACTAAAAATTACATTATTTTACTCATTGCAAAAAAAACTAATGGGAGGGAAGGGGGCAAAGCCCCCAGCGAGAAAAGAGGATTATAGATATAATTTTGAAAAATTGGGAAAAAATACTACAGTCGATAAATGATGTATTGTCGTCAAAAAGTTGCTGACATCTCCCCTGTTGTCAAGGGTTGCTCTGAGGGGTGTGTAGCCGGTCTTTACCTTACATGCCCAAAAAAATTTAGGGTATTCAAAAAAAAAGGTTTTTGGGAAGAGTTTGGCCCAAAAAGAGCTTGGATACTTGTTAGGGGAGATGCTGTTTAAATGTGAGTACACACCCTGTATCATCAAAAGAAAGGTTTGGGGTAACAATTATCATAGATTACAGTGGGCGGGACTCCCAGTCCCAAGGGTGGGACTAAAATTTGTTCAAGGTTTTATTTGTAACCCAAGGAAAAGAGACTTTGGGAGAGACCTAAAACGTAGGTGGGAGGAAAAACATTAGAATGGACTGAAAGAGATGGGGGTTTAATGGGGTGGACTGGTTTTAAATAGCTCAAGATAGAGATTGGGTGAAATGAGGTGGACTGGATATAACTAGCTCAAGATAGTTTACCCCAAAGTGTTAATGGGTGGAGGATATAACTAGCTCAAGATTAATATTGAGTGTAATGAGGTGAATAGATGAACTAGTAAAGATAGAGTTTGGGTGTAATGAGGTGGATGATAGAACTACTCAAGATAGTATGAGTGTAATGGGGTGGACTAGATAGAACTAGCTAAGATAGAGATTGGGTGTAATGAGGTAGAATGGATTAACTAGCTAAAAGATAGGATTTGGGTAATGAGGTAGACTGGATATAACTAGTAAAGATAAGAGTTTGGTGTAATTGAGGGGGGATAAATTTAACTGCTCAAGATAGAGATTGGGGTGTAATGGGTGGATAGATAGAACTAGCTCAAGATAGATATTGAGTGTAATGGGGGTGATGTAGAACTAGCTCAAGATAGAGATTGGGTGTAATGAGGTAAAATGGATATAACTGCTAAAGATAGAGATTTGGTGTAATGAGGTGACTGAATATAATAGCTCAAGATAGAGATTGGGTGTAATAAATGTGGTTTTTGAATATAACGGGGTCAAGTAGATATTGAGTGTAATGTGTGGATGGATAGCTAGCTCAAGCAGGGGATTGGGTGTAATGAGGTGGACGGATATAACTATCAAGATAGAGAGGGGTTTGAAATGATGTGGACTGTATGGAGCTAGCTAGGCTAGGGGTAGGGTGTGTCTTTTTTAAGTGCGGCAACTAACTTTTGGTTGCAAAAGTTTTTTAAGCAGTGTTTCCCCAACTTTTTTGTTTTGGAGGCCCTTGAAAATTTAAAAAAATTCTCAAGGTTACCCCTACTGGCTGCATAAAATAGTTAGCAGGGTTAAATAAATAAAGACATGAACAAAATTGAACCCACCCTTAAATTCTAAAGGGTGAGGAAGACTAAAATCGGGCAAGAATGTTACTGGTTGAACAATATAAATTTTTTTGTAAGAAAAACAAAATATTAAAATAAAATAATGCCAATCTGTGGTGAAGCGCACCTTCCGTTAACCATCGGGTCTATTAGAAAAACTAAAGTAAACAATCATGAAACCCTTAGGAGAGTAAAAAACGCACTAAACGTGTCGGGCCAAAATCTAACAACAACCCCCAGTTGGGGATCGTAAATTTTTTTAAACCCTTAGTTCCTTGGCCGTTTAACCTACTAGTTTTATATCAGAAAAAGGGAGTACGGCAAAACCTTTAACCCCCCCGCAAAGTTACCCCCAAGTTCAAAGTTTAAACTTTAAAGTGCATGTCACACCAACCAATAAGCCCCCTAATTAAAAGTAAACTAAGCAAATAGCAACTTCCGTATTTAACCCGTTAAATAAAAGCTGAGTTTAAATACGTAAACTAATAAGTGAATTATTAATGACGGGTTTCGAACCCGGGGGCACAGGCAAACTCTCATGCTCAACCATAAACAACAATTTGCTTAAAAAAATAAACAAATAAAAGTTTGGGCTTGGACCCAAATTTAGGGGTGACGAAGGGCGACGGCCTCTCTCATGCCCGGTAAGCGTTTGGCATTGCAAGTTTAAAACAAAAAAACCAATAAAAAGGTTTTTAAAGAACCAAAATGATAATCTGAAAAGAACCCCCCATACGCCGAAACTAAAATTTAGATATGTATAACAATAACCCCAAAACCCTAGGCGCCTTCTCACCTCTTATCCACAAAAAAGGTGGGGTGTAATTGCCCCTTACGTTCCCGGCGTAGCTTTTTATCAAAATATAGTTCCCAGAGTGGGGGTAAGATCGAAGGAGTGGAAGGTAGAAGAAAAAAACCCTTTGGAAAATGAGTTGCTTCGAGAACTATCGAAGCCCCAGATGCTGCGCGGGCCCGGAGACGGAACTCTCTTCTTTCTTGGCTGGTGGACAGTTTTCGTTTTTGCAGTCGGTCAAGTCGGGGGCTCTAGTTGTTCAGTATTACTTCGGAGAGGGAGGTCAGTGTAGTGTTTTTGTGCTGTGCGTGGTTTTTTGAGAGGGGCCCCCCCGGGTTGGTGAGTGTTGCCCCATTGATATTTCATGAACTCGTTAAAAATTTTATTATACAAGTATTAACTGACTTTTTAAATATTAGTTATAAATTACTGTTAGTAAAAATTTAAAACATTTAAGTTTAAATCTAGTTTACGGGTTTTAAAAAACAATTTGGTGTCATTTTTTTGCAATTTTTTTGTGTTATTATAGTTTTTTTTTATAAATCGTTACAAAAAGAATAGGTTACTTTTTTATATTAATTTCAGCTGAAAATAATAAAATTTAATCGAATAAAAATGATTCCCATGTCACTTAATTTAATGTGAAATTTGGGCTTGCTTTTTTTTAACTTAATTTTTTGGGTGGTTATCTTTGATGGGCACCACAAAGGTTTTTTTTCCACAGAAACAGTCTATTCCCTCTTTTTGTTTTTTATTATTAAACCAAAATGTTTACTAACCAAAAGAAGTTTGTAGCAATATGTTTTTGCTTTTGGGGTTTGGAAAAGAAAATCTGTTTCACGATATCCAAACAGATCTGATGAAGTTTTTAAAATTTTAAATTTTTTAGCGTTGGTCCTACTTCAGTTCAGTCAATTTTTTATTTTTCCTCCCGCTAAATAATTTTCTGAATGTGGGGAATCTGTAAAAGGGTTTTTTTTTACCCAATCTACTCTTCCTTCGATGAAAAAGAAGGGAATTACTTGGCGATTTTCAGCAGGTTCCATGGGGCCCGGAAAATTAGGGGCAAAATGGTTTCACGGTGGTTGTAGTTGAATGCTTGAAGATGAGAAAATAGGGATACAATTTAAAAATTACCCTTTAAGAGGTTTTTTCCCAAACGCCAATTTTATTTTTGAATGTAAAAGTTTGTCTTTACACGTCAAAAATTTTCCTTGGGAACTTGTGTTGATGTTCAATCTTTTAGGTGTTCGTAAATACGAGTATCTGCCAGGTATGGGCCACTGTTTCAGGAGCACGTTTTGTCCTAAAGATAGTTGGAAAATAATTTTTATTATTTTCTCTGAAAAAAATCTCGAGTGCTTCGTAGTTCAAAATGTGTGTCAAACTTTTTCCCTTATAAAGCCATTTTACTTCGGTGTGTAGAAAAGAAGTCACGTGACTGGCCTTTACCCATTTTTTAAAAAATTGGTGTACAGGGGATGCAGAGGACGCTGCTTTAAAAACTTAACCTTTTTAAAGCTGTATTAAAAAACATGTTTCAAATCTTTCAAATGTTTTGAAACCCCAGAAACTTCTTATGAAGAAAGGTGGGTCGTTATAATGCTGGATTTTTTCTTTGACAAGAGAAAAAATTTCCTTTGAGCCAATTTTTGAGGGGGGGCCATGTGATTACCAATACAACGTCCTTGATAAGCCCGGGTACTAAAATAAAAAACGTCAGTTTCCCAAAATCTTGCCCCGGAAAATTTAGTAGTTTAGTAGTAGTGTTGTTAGTTGTAGTATTTGTGATTATTTAGAAAGCTTTAAAATATTTTAATTTAAACACTATACATAAAAAAAAAATTTTTAAGTTCCTTAAAGCAAAAAATAAAAAAACAAAATTATCTTTTCCCATTATTGAGATGAAAAAATATTACTATCTCATAGAAATGACCCAAGCAATTGCGCGAGTAAGGAAAAAAATTTGCAGTGTGGGTCGCCATGTCAGCCGTTTTTAAAGAAAATACCCCCCAAAATTTCTTCATTTCTAAAAAAATATCAAGAAAACATCTAACCAAATAAACTTCAAAAGTTTCTTTTTTTTTATCTATATGTAGTTGAAACCTTAATATTTTAATTTGTTTAATAATTTTTTTAAAAAAGGTGGTTGTATGTATTTTTGCAAGCTTTTGCAAATTCTCACGTAACCCGGAATGGGCTTGCAAAAACCCTGTTTGGGAATCATCCCTTTTAGAGTAAGAAAGAATGAAAGTATACTACTGGTTTCGTAGCATTTGGTTTACCTCCCTCCCCCCAAAGTTAAAAAATCGTTTCTAACCCTAAGATAAGTTTTGAAATTCGTCTGTCCTTAATTATTCGAATATTTTTTAACTTCCAAAAAGTTTAAATTTGGGGCGTTGCCGATTTTTGAAATTTTTTTTTTAAAAAATTTCAAAAAACAAAAAATAAATTTGGGCGGATTAAAAGTAGCGGATAGAATCAGGTGAAAACGTTTAAAAAAGAAATCCATTTTTAATTTTTTAAAATTTATGTACGGTGAAACTTTTTTTGGTTTTAACTCTTAAAAACCAAATTTATTTTAGTTTACTTTCTTTTTTTTTTTTTACAACAACAAAAAATTGTTTGAATATTGTGTATAGATACATTTAAACTCAATCTTTTAAATAAAATCGCTTTTAACACATTTCAGATTTTTTTCTTTTGACGGTATTTGTAAACCCTACTTTTCAAATTTTGTAAACAATCAAAAACCAAAAAGGGGTTAATAAAAATTTTAAAATTTTGGATTAGGGTTTTTATTTCCCCTGGGCTATTTTTTTTTTAGATTGCCCGTATAAATAACGGATAGGTTATCCCCGTTAGTAAACAAAAAATGTAGTATACATGTGATTGTTGAAAATGGCGATCCTGTTCCCCCAATAGATGAGTTTTATCATGCAACTACAAAAAATTTGAGATCAGTTTGGATGGTCAGCCCCAGCTGAAAGATGCCTTTGGGCCTTGAGGCGGAAAGGTTTTTGGTTAATTTTAAAAAAATGACGTTTTTGTTACTTTTTTAAAACTTTTTAAAATTCAACACTTTGTTTGACTCATTTGTGTTTCTTGATTATTTTTTTTTTGCTTGACACAGTAATTATTACTTTTTAAAAACCAATTAGAATTTTTTAAATTGCTATTTAAATCAAAAGAAACATGTGAACTGGTTATGAATTTTTATAAAAACGAAAAAATTGGGCTTAGAGCCCAATCCAGTGTTTGAGGTTTTTTTTTAAATCAATTCAATATTGATTCACACCGTCTCATCCCTAATATAGGAACGTAAATTTTGTTGGCAAGTTGGGTAATAAGACAGAACACGCAGCAATAAAATTTTTCATTGTATTAATATTTGGAGGGGTATCGCCTGCATACAATGCATCTATATGAGAAAATAAAGGTCTTTCCTCCAAAATTTTCTCGAAAAAATTTTAACGGGTTTATTATATTTTTTAAATAGTGCTTAAATTATTAAAAATCATTCAGTTCACAAGTTAAGTTAAAGTAATGTATATGGGGCTAAATTTCGTAAAACTAAACTTTCATATGCGTGTGCGAAGTGAAATATTTTTATAAAAACTTTTAAAATATTGTAAAATATATTAATATTTTAATATTAATATATAAATTTTTCATTGTGTACCTTTTAAAAGTTTGTTTTACAAATTTTCCCCCCCTTTCATTAACTACTTTTTACCTTTAAAAAGGGTATGAGGCTTATAGCCCCAGGGGTTGGTATGTCAAAAGTACTAAAAAAAAATTACGCAAAAAGTTAAAATAACATTTTTGACCCTTTTAACTCGTGGATGAATGTTTGAACTCAGGGAATACTATTTATAACAAAAAATTTTACACATTGTTAAATTGTGCAAAAAAACTTTGTGGTAGAATGATCTTGAGGGTGTAATACTTTATTGGTAAAGTCAATCCAAAACAGTTTTTAAATGAAAATCACAAATATGAACTTATTGTTTTTAATAAAACCTTTATTATCTATATTTTTATATTTGCTTTAAATGTCGAAAGTAAATATCATTTTAATGATTATCTCTTTGCGATTGGGTTTTAATTTAGAAGTTTTAAATGAAAAAACCTTGCAAAATGGTGATCATTGTTTATGAAAATGAAACTAGTTTCCCATATATAAGTAAAAATTTTTTTTCCCCCTTGGAATGAATTACGTTTTGAATAAAAGGGTTTTTTTGTAAAAATAAAATTATTGGGACATGGCCAAAAAAACACCACAACACAAAAAACAAGAAAATTAAAAAACAAGGAAAAACCCAATTCTAGCTGTGTGCTTGGTAGTAAAATAAAAAAAGCTACCATTGTGTTGAATTTTTTAAGTCTGCACGAAGGAAAAAGTGACTGAAATACCGACTGGGGGCCCAAAAAAATTTCAAATTGTTCTTTCTGGGGTAGAATTTTTGGGCGTGGAGCGCAGAGTTTAAAAAACATCTCTTGGGAGTGGGTCTAGAACAAAACCTTATAGTTCTAGTGAGGATAATATTCAAGGCTACAAACTTCTTAGAATTGAAAAAAGTGAACAATACCGGTATAAACATTCTAAAAAATTTTGAAAAAAGGGGCAACAATCGGATATAAAATATTCTATAACTTTGATAAGGGACAACATTACAGGTAAAAAACTATTCTTAGATATTGAATAAAGTAACAATCCGGGTATAAAATATTCAAAAAATTTTTGAATAAAGGGGAAACAATACAGGATATAAACTATTCTATAAATTTGAATAAAGGAGACAACATTACAGGATATAAAATATTCTATAGTTTTAAATAAAGTGAAACAATCCCGGAATAAACTATTCAAAATTTTGGAAAAAGGGGAAAACAATACAGGATATAAACTTTTTTTAAACTTTGAAAAAAGGGGACAACAATACAGGATATAAACTATTCTATAGATATTGAATAAAGGGGGACAACAATAAGGATTAAAAACTGTTTTTAGCATTGAAAAAAATTTAACAAGACATAAAAAAAACTATTTTATAGACAAAATCCAAAAGAATTATAAAACAATACTTCCCTACCCTGATCTGTAACATAAATAACTTAGTTACTTTTTGTAAGTTATTTTTTTTTTTTTTTTTATTTCCCATAATCAGCGCAGCATCAGCTTCCCAACATGATGGGTTATTTAAAAAAAAAGCCTCTACACCGTCCACCCTCATCTTCCATTTTTGGGGCCAGTCCTTCCCCTCTCTCCCCCCCTTTACTCCCTTCAGCCATCAGTCCCTTGGTCTTCTTTTAGCCCCCAAACCCCCCCCCCCCCCCCCATCACCAAAAACATCCTCCGGGGACATTCTTTCCCTCTCCATTCTTCTCCGGCCCCTCCCACCTTAGTCGTGCCTTCTCTACCCCCGCCCCGGCTCTTCCCCTTTACTATTTTCTTGTCGGTGACCTGGTGGTCTAGGGGTAAGGTACAGCTCTGTGCTGGTGGTCCGGGGTTTTAATCCTCGGTCCCGGCAAGATTTATCTTTTTACCAAACCCCCTTCTTCCCCTTTGGGCAAGACATCTTGTAAAATTGTGGGGAATCCCAGGCCACCCGGGGTTGGTTTCCCCGTTAAATTGTAGGTTCCCCCCATTTATTCACAATCCCCTACCAGTACAATTAGGGAAAGTGCGTATAACCAAAATGGGTTAGAAAGATGTGGTGCTAATATAAAGTGTAAACTATTTTATTCTTCATTTATTATCCTGTAAATTTTTGTCAAGGACTTGCTTCTCGAAAATTCATTTCACTGACTGAATTCTGCTTCCATCCTGTTCCCTTCTTTTCCCTACGTTTCTGCAGGTACGTCACTTTGGTGGTTATGGGCATTGTTTCACTCCTTTGACTTGCTCGTATATCCCTCTCAAATCAGGCTTCTCATACTTCTACTTGCCTTCCTCTTCCCTTATTTCC
This sequence comes from Timema cristinae, assembly GCA_039000515.1. Lineage (NCBI taxonomy): Eukaryota > Metazoa > Arthropoda > Insecta > Phasmatodea > Timematidae > Timema > Timema cristinae. The sequence goes on along the minus strand of JBCFYV010004201.1, from coordinate 11,474 downwards.
TCCCCTTTCCCTTACACTCTCCCTACAATACTGCCCGATATAGAAAAGTTTTATTATATTCAATTTCTCACTCTCACTATCACGCATTTTTTTTTACCGTCCTTATTCCTTGTTGGGATCACTATTACATTAAAACCCCATTTCATACCACTTCACCACCCCCCCCCAAACTCCAGCTGCTCCCGAACTTCTTTTCCCCACTACCCAACCTCGGTCTCTGCAAACACAATTGCTTTCATATTCCCTCCCCAAAATTTTTTCTACCTTCTTCATTATTTAGTCCACCACCAATGAACAGAAGTGGGGAGAACTAAATATATTGTTTCGGGGCCATTCTTTAACTCAAACCCAATCTGTTTTCGCTCCCCCTTTCACACGCTCACACTAACCCCTTTTACAATAACCTCACTCTGTTTCTGTCCCCCCTGCACTCTTTTTCTCAGTGCGTTCCATACTCTTTTCTGCCACACGCTTTTTATACACTTTTTCAACATCCAGGAATACCACAAGCAGGCCCTTTTCCGTACTATAGTGTTTCCTTGAAATGCTCTGACCCAAAAAAAGATCATATTAACTTTTATAATCTAGAGGTATTTTTCTCTCCTCCCCCTTACTACTATTCTTTAGTTTTTTTTCCAAAATTTTTTCTTTTTCCTTTGCACGTAGCTAATCAAAGTTTTACCCTAGAGTTCCCACCCTTTTTGTCTTCTTTCTCTAAGATAGGGACTATATTTCCCCCTTTCTAGTTTTTGGGACCTTTCCCCCCGTCCCTTTTTACTCGTACCCCCTCACTCTATAAGCCATTTAGTTTTCTTCCCTGCTTTTCTTTGCAGCTTTTTACCCCTGTTTTTTTCACCTCCTGGGTTTGTTTAAAGTATTTAAATGTTATATTCTCAAGTAACATATTTTAAAATAATTAAAATAATCTTTAAGTAAGTTCACTCGCTATTCTCTTAGGGGCAAAAGTGACCAAAAATCCAGTTTGGAGATTTCAGTGATTTTAATGCCATTACCTCCGGTTTTTAAATGTCAGTGAAATTGAATGCCTTACCCCCCGGTTGGAAATGTCATGAATTGGAAAATGCCCTTCCCCGGTTTGTAAATGTCAGGAATTTTAAAAGCCATTACCCTCCGGGTTTTTAAATGTCAGTGAATGAATGCCATTACCTTCCCAAAAAGGGGGCTTGCTGAATAAAGCTACAAAAGGGGTGTGGATTTCGACAAAATTTTCATTTTTTTTAAATTTTTTTTTTACCTTAAGTGTAATTTTTGGAAGGGGGTAAAGGTTAAAAAAAATGTAATTTTTCCTTTGACGAATATTTTTAGTTTGGCCAGAAACAATCAAATAAATTAGTGGAAAAAATCGGTTTTGTCGTGGTACTGCACCAAAAGATTCATGTTGACATCAAAATGGGCCAGCCTTGTTTTTTAAATCCCTAAAAATACACCCAAAGAAAATATTAGTGTTGTTTCCTTTAGTCTCAATGCTTACGTGGGACGAATAAAAAAAAAACCCCCAAGTGTAAAAATTCGAAAATACACTGGAAACTTTTTCTGAGGGAAATGCTCGGTTATATTGGGAGACTGCCTTGTCATACTTTCATTTACGTCTATAAAATTCCTCTCAAATATAAGACAATTTTTTGCAACGCTGGCTAGTCAGGGTTACCGTAGCTCCCTTTTTCCCCAGCCACCAGTTCAGCATAACTGAGAGTGGGATTTTGGCCAGTATCGTTTCTTACCCCCGCCCACCACCTTTTGAATTTAATGGAGTGGGGATTTGGCCCGTATCGTCTTCTTACCCAGCCACCACTTCGAATAACTGGAGCGAGGGATTTGGCAGTGCTCTTTTTTCCCAGCCCACCCCCTTCAGGCATAATTTTGGGGGCGAGGAGATTTGGCCCGTAGCTCTTTTTTTTTTTCCTTGCCCACCACCTTCAGGGTTAGTGAGAGCGAGGAGATTTGGCCAGTAGCTCCCTTCTTTTTCCCCGCCCACCACCTTCGATAACTGAGAGGAGGGGATTTGGCAGTGCTCCTTTTTATCCACCACCACCTTCAGACTAATGGAGCGAGGGGTTTTTGGGCCCGTGTCCCTTCTTTTCCCAGCCCACACCTTCAGCATTAAATGGAGCGAGGAGTTGGAGTGAGGGAAGAAAGGGTGAATGAAAATAAAGCTTTTCACATAAGAAAATGCTGTTTCCTCAGCGATGATTTTGGGTGATCCCTTGAGTTGGAGGGTTAACCTGATGTTGTGCAATAGTGGATTTGGATTGTGTACCCCATAACATAGGGTTAATTTTGTGACTTTTTGGTGTCACCCTGGGATTCAGGGAAATGTGAAGATCTCCAAAACGTGTGTGTGTGAAGTTTCGTAATGTCAGAGTTGAATGTAAAATTTTCTTCGTCAGACCTCAAAATTGTAATAACCCTTCCCATCTTTGAAACATTTCGAAGGAAGAATAACACTTTCGATTTATATAGATTTAAAATCTCACTAAAAATATATATTTAAAATAAACCCGTGGATTGTTGCTGCGATGCGCAGATTATTGCCTGAAATGTATTTGAAAATGTTTATTGGGAAAATATATATTTATATAGGGTACACTCGCTTTCTGTTAAAAATTGAATCATCAAAAGGGTATTTACTTTTTCATTTTTTATTTGCTTTCGGTGCTTATTTTTAATCAAAAGTATATTATTTATTCTTGTTTGCACCAGACACTCAAGAAGAATTAACTGCTATTATTTTTTAACCAAAAAATTTTAAATATTTTTTTTTCCGTATAAAACCATACACAAATCGGTTCCTGGTGATTTAGATTAAAAAGGTTTTACAGATGACTCATCCAGAACAGAAGGAAAATTGGGAAAAAACGTTTGAAAATTGGGTTTTAGATTAGGCCACTATTTTTACTTTTAAATAGATGAACTTAGAAGGGAGTTATTAGTTTAGAGAGAGAAAATTTTGAGTGAGAGAAAGTTTAAGAGAGAGGGGGATTAAGAGAGTGAGAGAGAGTGGTCAGATAGAGAATTGTTTAAAATATAGATTGGTCCCCAAAAATTACAGTTTTTGAAAAATAATTCCTCAAAATGAAGTATTGACATGGAAAATAACTGAAATTAGCATTTAATTGTGACTATCCCTTTTCCCCCTAAAAAATTTTTTGCAATAATCCTGTAAAAAAAAGCTTTTTAAATCATCCCATCATGTCAATATAAAAAAAAATTTTTTTTTTTCTTTTTTTTTTTAATTACAGTTTTCCATCACTGTACTATAATTTTTGCGGTAGAGATTTAAAAACTTATACAAAGAACTAAGACAGAGTTACTTAAAAATAATGAATTACTTTATATTCTCTCGCACAAATTAAAAAAATTTGCCTTAAATTATTTGGGGGAAAATTTATGTTTTATCAAGTGTTTAAATCTTTTTTTATACCTTTAACCTGTTCGGTTATACGCAGTTATAGTTCCCTTTGAGGGAGGGGTGGGAAGGAAACATTCTAGAGGTAGTCTGCCCACATTTCGTGGGGAAAAAGAGTAAAAACACATTAAGAAAAACAACCTCGTAGACCCAACCCGGGGTTCTAACCCCCGTCTTTTTTCATTAGCAGGTCGTCCCCTATGAGAGTGAAGCCTTTGACATTTTGACCATTGAAAATGGGACGTTTTTTTTTAGAAAGATTTGGTTTAAGTTAAATGTCCCCCCTTTTTTGGGGTCGAAAATATTCCCAAAAAATTTAGTTAGTTTAAGGTGGGTAAGTTAAATTAAATTAAATTTCTCCCCTCAAAAAATAATTGGGGTAAAAATTTTTCCCTTATTATTCAAATCACTCAAGTTAGTTAGTTGGGTTTTTTTAAATCCGAAAAGCGTCAACAAATGATGGAGCAAAATCAAAGTGCCCTTTCTTTTTATTTATTTTTCAAAAACCCAAAAAAATACTATGTGGATTACCAGTTCCCGAAACAAGCGCGAACAGAAAATGGAACGTAATGAATTCTAATCCAAACACAAGATTTTCGCTTTATCGGCGGAGCTGTTCTGCTTAAGTTAACTTATCTCACTTTGTCCGCTCGCCTGTGTTTCGGCACGGGGAAACCAATCAAATTCCCGAAAACAAGAGCGCTTTGGTTGGCTGTTTTGAGGAGATTTGAAATAACCCGTCAATTAAGCGTGTGTGTCGTGGAAGGGGTTGTGCCACGACACATGTTTTAATTTGAAACAATTCATGGGAGAATGATCTAAAATATGGTTTATTTATAGAAATAAAATAAAAATGTTATAATTTGCTGTTTTAAATAGCGCTGTAAAGGGTAACTACAGCGAGTGGATTATGCAGTAATCAAACGATTCGTTTTCATTTTCGGCGGGGAAAGTGAAACAAACTTAGGCTCCTGAAAAGGGAGAACAGGAGGAAGGACCCTTTTTAGATACCCTCCCCCTCCCCCTGAGCCCCAAATACAAAAGTTTTTTTTAAAATATATTAATTGTTATTTAAAGCAGGATTAAAACCCTATTTTTCTCTTACAATGGGGACATTTAGTCTAAAATTAACCCCCAAACAAGGGTTTAAAAAAGCAGATAGTCCGGATGAGTAGGAACATTCAATGATAGAAGAGGATATGGACGCTTGTTGGGTCATCAATTTTATTATTATTAACACCGCGTTTATCCTTTCGGTTTGTACGCATTACCCAATGTGTAATGTTTTTGGGTGTTGTAGTGAATGGAGAACCTACAGTTTAACTGAAAACCGAACCCGGCGGAGGCCCCGGGATTCCATTTCATTCACAGGTTTAATTTTCACACGTCTTGTCAGAGGTAAGGAAGGTTTTGGCAATTCGATAAATCTGTCGGGACCGAAAATTAACCTTTTGGACGGATATCAAATTGTTATGAGTATTCAAAAATCAAAAATTTGGGGCAACCCCCAAAAAAATTGGAAACCTGCCCCAAGTCCGGTCAGTCTTGTTTGTTTGGTAAAAACCCTTTATGACCTCCCTTTATTTTATGGGGAAGATTCTTGGGGGGACCCCCGGGGGTGCTTTGGCCTGTGTAACAACAAATTTTGGATTCACTTCTAAGGGCTCACTGAAATTACAGGGTGGGGTGGAGGGAGAAAGGGAAACCAAGAATGGTGGTGGGAACCTAAAAACACCTCAAATTCACCCTTATAAAGGGGTCAACTACACCCAGGAATTTTTTTTTTTGTGTCTTTTTGTAAAGATTTCTTTTTCTTTTTCACAAGGATGTTCTCTCTGGGAGTTTTCCTGCTAAAAAAACAGCTTGATGGCTCCATCAAACTTTCTTTTAGGAGTAACAAAGTCTTGAGGGTGGAGCATCAAAAAGGGTGGGTTGGAGGCGGTATTTACAATGGGTGGTCGGAGACGGCATCAATGGGTGGTCGGGGAGCGGATCCAATTTGGGGGTCGGGGGCGGCAAAATCCTATGGGTGGTTGGAGGGGGCGGGTAGCTGGATGGGTGGTTGGAGGTGCATCCAATGGGTGGTCGGAGGCGCATCCAATGGGTGGTGGAGGCGGGTTTCAATTGGTGGGTTGGAGGCGGGATACAAAAGGTGGTCGGAGGCGGGATCCCAGGGTGGTTGGAGGCGGTAGTGAGGGTGGTTGGAGGGGGCTCAAAAAAGGGTGGTGGAGGTTCATCCAATGGGTGGTCGGAGGGATCAATGGGTGGCGGAGGCGGGATCCAATTTGGGGGTTGGAGCGGCATAAAAAAGGGGGTCGGAGGCGGATCCTAGGGTGGTTGGAGGCGGGGGAGTGATGGGGGGTTGGAGGCGGCATCAAATGGGGGTTGGAGGGATCCAATGGGTGGGGGAGGCGTCATCAAATGGGTGGGCGGGGGCGGTATCCCCTTTTGGGGGTTGGGGCGCATACAAAAGGTGGCGGAGGCGGCATCCAATGGGTGGTTGGAGGCGTCATCAAATGGGTGGGCGGAGGGGGGATCCCAAATTGGGGGTTTGGGGGCGGCATCAAAAGGTGGTCGGAGGCGGGATCAAATGGGTGGTTGGGTGGGAGGGCTGTGGGTGGTTGGAGGTGGGAGCTGATGGATGGTTTGGGGTGGGGAGCTGAGGATGGTTGGAGGTGGTAGCTGATGGATGGTTGGAGGTGGTAGCTGATGGATGGTTTGGAGGTGGTAGCGATGGTTTCCCCCAGACCTCGCTCCCTTCATGTTTTTTATGTTACTAAATCTTAAGATTTTCTTTTAAAAAATTCCCCTTTGGTTTGAAAAAGGGTTTAAAATTTTTCCTTGGTTATCAAATTAGAGATAAAACAAATGAATACTTTATTCAATAGAAAATTTTTTTTCCAAAAAATTATTTTCACGTGTTCAAAACGTGATTCGCAATTTATGTCAAAATTAAAAAAAAAATTTAGGGATTCGATCTAAAAGATTAGAAATTATAAACTCAAGAAAATTTAGATGAACATTTTATGGAAAATTTGAGGGGCCAAATTTAAATTTAAAATGGAACACTTTCCAATTCTTGTTCGGCTTAGGTTCAAAAAATATCACTACTATTTTATTCAAATTGTCTCCACTAGTAGCAGCACAAGTATAATAACAGGCCACTTTGAACCATGATCCACTGTTTTGAAAGTTAAGCGCCCTGTCTAGGTCGGCTTTGCGCTTTCGTTATCTAAATTTTTTTTTCAGTTTAAAATTATTTTGTTAAATTTTTAAAGGGGGATCTTTTTTTGGGTTTAAATTATTATATTCTTTATTTTTCGTATTCTTTAGTTCACCTTTGAGGTATTTTATTAGTTATTTTTTGAGGTCATATGTGGATTTGGATTTCAAAATAAATTCATTATCAAATGGAAGCAAAAATTTTTTATAGGAAAGGTTTTTTATTCAATGTTTGTTTTAAGTCAGATTTTTAAATGAGCTAGTTACTAAGTAGGGTTTCAAATAATCTAACCCCTTTATTTATTACAACCTGTTGGACGTTTGGAATACATTGAGTTAACTTGTTGGTTTTGCCCTTACTTTGGGGTTTAGAACTTTACATACTAAGCCCTTATTTTGCCTCCTGTTAGTGTGGAATATTTTTTTTATGGCTGGATTTAAAACCCCCCCTTTTTAATTCTCACGTGTGATTTCGTTTGTTTTTTTAAGTTTTTCAATTATTTTGATTTCTCAATAAAAAAATTTTTAAACCCAAAAATTTTCTTTGTTCTTATTTTCGGATGTTTTTGGGGTTTTAGACTAAAAGACAGACTAAATGTAAAAATCTAGTTTAAATGAAACCCTTTAAAATTGGAACTAACTATTTTTGGGGAGTATGTTATTTTGTTTTTAAAATCTTCACTAAAAAAAAATAAAAAGGTTTGGGCCCTTTTTTTGTTTCCCAAAAAATTTTTTTGTTTCCTTTTCATTTTATCATTCCCCAAAACATTGTTACTTACTTCCCAGGAACAGGGGGCTGTGGTTGGGTCCCCCAATATGGTCCCGAACTTTTTTTCCCTTATTCGGGAAAAAGGGCTTTGTGTGGTTTTCATATATGGTGCCGAACTTTTTTGTTACCCTACTTCAGGAAAAGGAGCTTTTTTGTGGCCCATATTTGGGCCGAACTTTTTTACCCCCCATTCGGAACAGGGGGGTTTGTGGGGCCCAACTATAGGGTTTTGGCCGGGAAACTTTTTTCCCCTTTACTTCAAAAAAAAAGGGGCCCTTTTTTGTGGTCATTTATGGTGCCCCAAATTTTTCCCCTTACTTCGGGAACCCAGAGATTTTTGTGTGGTCCCATAGGTCCCAAAAATTTTTTTACCCATTTAGGAAAGAGAGTGTTTTGGGTTTTTTTTCCCCTGGGTTTTTCCTGCCGATGAGGGGAAAAATCAAGGTTCGTTTTTTGTCAAGAATAATGGGGGTTTTGGATTTTTCAAAAATATTTTTCTCCCCTCCCACCGCAAATGCTGGCCCCTTCCTCTGAAAAAAAACCCTTTCCCCAATATTTTAAAAACCCAAAAGTTTTTTGTCATAAGGTTTTTAAACCCCGAACGGGTAGTGGGAAACGGGGTGAAAAAAAAAAAATTATGGTTTTACCACACAGCCCTTTTTTCCTCTTTTTATCCTTAAAATTTTTTATAAAAAAACTGTAAGTTTGTTTTAAAAAAAGGAAAATTTGATTTTTAAAGGGTTTTGTAGAAACATTACACCAATTTATGTAAAGTAAAAAAGTATATTGTTTTTTTCCAATGGTTTTGAATAGGGGCACTGTTACAGAAAAAAAAAAAAAAAAACAAAAACTCTTTGTCCCCCAAAAAGAGAAAAAAGGTTTAAATTTTTTTTTAAAAGCTGAATTAAAAAAAAGTATATATTTTCCCTATACCCTCAAAAAAAATTTTTGGGGGTTTATAAAAAAATTTTTTAAAATAAAAAATCTGAAATCAAAAAAGGGTCCCTTAAAATTTTAAATTTTTGGGTTTTTTTTTCCGGTTTTTCGAAAAATTTTTTGCGGAAAAAAAAAGGAAATTTTTTAAAAAAAAAAAAAAAAAAAAAACAGAAAAGGGTTTTTTTTTTCCCCCCCCCCCCCCCCCCCCCCCCCCCCCCCCCCCCCCCCCCCCCCCCCCCCCCCCCCCCCCCCCCCCCCCCCCCCCCCCCCCCCGGGGTAAAGAAAAAAAACCTTCAAATTTTTTTCATGAAAAAATGAGAATTGCCCTCTTTTTTTTTAAAAAATTTTAAAAACATTTTCTAAATAAAATTTTTAAAACCCCAAAACTTTAGGCGAATCTAAAAAAAAATGGGATTTTTTTCTTTTTGTCTTTTAGAAAAATACCCTTAAATTTAGGTTAGAAATAAAAACCCAAAAATCTTGGGGGGATTTTTGGGAAAAAGCCAGTATCAAGGGTTTTTCCCCAATTTTTGGTTAATGTTTGAGCTTAGCCCCATGGGCGGGTGGGGGGCCCGGTTTTGGGGAAAATCATTTTTTGGGTTTTGGGGGGTTTTTAAAGGGAAAAGGTCAACATTTAAACATCTTGAGTTCGTTTTTTTTGAGGGGTTAAAAAACCCGTTTTTTTAAAATTGTAAAATAAACCTGTTTTAAGTTTTAAAAACCCGGGTAAACTTTTCCCCCCCATCGTAGCACGCTGATGGCAAGGGATGAGGAGTGTGCGGGTGCGGAGGAAAAAGAGGGGGGGGGGGTGTTTGTCGGGGTGGGGAAAACGAGGCCTAAAAGGGTTTGGGGGGGGGGGTTTGGAGGGGTGATGCAAACCAAACCAAAGAGCGAGGGGATTAAAACAGAGGGGGTTGGGGTTTGGGCCCTCTTTCACCCTACAAAGTCCCCACAAAACCCTCACTCAAACCCCAATAGTGGCACCAGGGGGGGGGAAGGGGGGAGGGGGAAAAGTTTATCGATCATCCGTCCCGGCTAAACGGGTTTCTGACAAGCAAAAATTTACTCGCCCCTTTCACCATCGGGGTTCCAAAATTGAGATTTGGTATCAGGTATGGTATATAGAAAACGGACAAAATGACCTATTTTAGGGGGGAAGGGATGAAATTTTTAAAAAACATCGGTCCTTCTAAGGCCCTTATGTTTTTTTATCAGTTTTAAAGCCCCAGTCTCGCAATGTTTAACCAAAGGGTTTTTTTGTGCCCTGATACCACTCCACGAAAAAAAAAAAAAGTTTCCGGTTGGTATAAAATCAAATTTAACTAAAGCACGGTTTAATTTTTTGGGGCGCTGTCGATTGGTGGGGGGCCCGGACTGGGTACGGAAAGGTTGAAGGAATCCGAAAAAAATTTAAAGTGTCACAGGACACATTAAAGGGTTTGTCCTTTTCTTTAATTAAAAAGTGGATAAATTTGTACAAAATGGCAGCCCAACGTAATGTCTCTTCCAAGATATGATCATAAAAAAAAAAGATTCGGAAGAATTTTTCTTTTGAAATCTATACGCAAAAACAAAAGCTGAACAATTTTTTATTTTAAATTTAAATGTTTTTTATTAAAAATAAAAGTGTACGGGGAAAATACATTAATACATTTTCTAGGACCAAAAAACTTCTATACCTTAAACCCTCATGGAAATCCAGAAAATATTTTTTTTAAATTATATAAATATGACAGCTTTTTTAAATTTAAAATTTTTAAGTTCTTAGAAAGATCTCATGGGGTATGACAGATAAAGCATAGCTTTTTTGGCTAAAATTGTAGTACACTTTTTTTTCCCCTTCCCCTTTTTTAATGCATTGAAGGGGAAGGGGGGGTTCGGGGGGGGGGATTTTTTTGGTTAAGTAGTATGAGCAATGGGGACCCTCTTTCCTAGTTTTCCCAGGGGTAGACGGACGGGGGGTGGATCACCCACGCTTTCACTGAGAAGTGTTAGCTTGTAAACAAACAATTCTTCTGCATTATAAAGCACTCATATCACATTTTCCATTTCCATCAACCCCGCCCCCGAACCCCGTTTACTTCTTCATTACCACCATTATTGATTACTAAAAATTACCCACATATCCTTCTCGGGCTTCCTAAAATAGTCCCTTTTTAAGGCAAAAGGCCCTTTTCTTGGCATGGAAAAGCAGAGCCTGGGAACAAAAGGTTTCTTCAAGAAAATTTATGGTTTGAATTTTTTTTCGGAAAAAGGTTTTTTCAATAAGAAAAACATGTGATTAAATTAACATTTTATAGACAACCTCCTCTATAATTTTAAAAAGTGATCAAATATCGATAAAATTGGCATTTTTCATTAGAAAAAATGCCCGGTTTCATAATAAAAAAAAATTTGAAATGTAAAAAATTAATTAAAAATCAAAAAAAATTTTTTAAAGGGTGTTGAAAATATTAACATAAAAAAATTTATCGTTCTGAGGGAAAATGATATTTTAAAGTATGTTTTTCCGCAAGTATCCGGTGCTACGCCCTCTACGGTTTTCGTAAATTATTTTCTTGTTCCGGAAGGATCTTTGGTGGGTTTTGAAGCCAGCCCGCTTTTCACCCTTTTGCCCCCAAACCCCCAAATAGGTTTTGACTTGCACTCGACAGGGCCAAGGTACTTAACAGATCGTACGCTTTCTCCGATCAACGACCCGCCCCAATAAATTTCCTTTCTTATTCTGACATTTCCAATTCTTATTGCGATTCAAATTTTGGTCCCTTCAACCCCTACCTGGCATTAAACCAATTGACCCCCCAATATTGTCCCCTTTTTTACGCCCTTCTCTTAAAATTATTCCCAAAAACTTTGTTAATATAAAAAATACTTGAATTTTAATTTTCTTATTTTTTCTTTGTAAAAAGGAAAAATGACAGCTTTTTCCAGTAATTTGGAAATTCGAAACCCCAGAAAAACATTGAATTTTTTTTCTCTCATCAAAAGAAATTTAAAAATTTTTTTTTCCCCGTTCGTTTGGTTATTATTATTTAAATTATTATGATTTTTGGAAAAGAAAGGATTTTTTAAAAAAAAGGTATCCAATTTTTGGGAAGGGAGGTTTAAAAAAATTTTGGA
>JBCFYV010004200.1:0-52067 GCA_039000515.1 Timema cristinae | reverse complement strand
TATTTATTTTATCAATAGCAGGCAGAACCCAAACAGAGATATTAAATAAAATCCACATTTATTCATATAGAACAAAGCTAGAGATGGGTCGAATACATTATTTTACAAGGCCAAATCTCCATTTTACCTTCAAATCTGAATTATGGAAGAAATTATGAGCATAAGACAACATAATATAGGTAAAAGAATAGTTGAAAATATAAATAGTAGCTAAATTAATTTTCTAGGGTCAACTTGTTAAGTTTGTCCATTAATTATGTTGGGGTCGGACTGTCCAATAATAAGTATTAGAGCTTTCAAACAAACGCCAATTCAACATTTGGAAAGAATAAAAAAAAATTATATTATTATTGGATCTTGAATTTGATCTTTTCTCTATTCCTCAAATCTCGAATTCGAAGGATTAAATGGTCCCATATCTAATGAAACCCAATATTTGGTTGTAGATCATGAGCGGATGGAATGTATACACAACTTGTCACCAGCTTCTTAAGGATATTCTAGAATTCGAGACTCGAATCCTTGGGGGGAAAAAAAAAGCAAAATTTGTTTCGGAGCTTTAATACTGCCTATTGGTAAGAAACAATTATAACTATAACAAGATGAACTTAATAACCAGACCCCAGACCTTAACTGAATGTAGGAGTGTTATAATGAAAGGAAGAATGTTAAAGTTGGTTACTATTAATTTTTTGTATTTTATATTATTCTATTATATTTTTATTTCCTCTTAAAATTCATAATTTTTTTAAAAGATTCGGATTCGAGATTCAAGATCTGAAGGTGATTGGATAGTCAGAATTGTAAACTAGGGGATTCAACTTAATGCTGATATAAATCACCTTGTATATTGCTCTGCTAGGAATACAACCAGGGTTTCCTACACCAGGGGTTGGCTACTATTTGGGGTCCCGATTGACTATAAACTTCCCGAATGTCCTGCAATCATCCATTGTTTCTACACTACACCTTTACTTTTTTTTCCTCATACTTCTTATATTTATCCATTAAATTTAAAATGTATTCAATTACATTCAATTACCTTTCAATTACCTTTCTAGAGTGGAAAATAAAATAAATAAAATGTAAATTTAAAATGTATTCAATTACATTCAATTACCTTTCTAGAGTGGAAAATCAAATAAATAAAATGTAAATTTTAGTTTTAAACTGTTTAATTTTCTTATAACATTACCGATTATGACAAATCAATGTGTTTTTGGTCACACTCACATATGATACATTTGTGATTTTAAAAAACTCATAAGTTCAACCTTTATTGATAATGTAGTTTACTAAGCGATTGACTGAAAATGATTGCAAGATTTACCGGTGGATCGTGATCAACCTGTTGCTGATCCTTGCTCTGATCTTATGATTGCCTACTCAAACCAATTAACCACAAGGGCATACTATAATAATACTGTGAAAAAATGGCTATAAGATCGAGCTTTATAACATTACCTGTAGTGGCAATAGATCTCGTTGCAAACTAGACCAGTTCGTTCATAGCCGTAAACGGCCCACACCATGCACTCCAGACCGTACTTCAGATAGCTCAAATGGAACAGCCACCTGAAGTAGATTGAGGCGTCATTCATGTGGATGAAGAAGCCAGAGAAAATGGTGAATGGCATTATGAATAGAGGTCCAAACACCATTCCGTTCTGTGGGCAAAACAATACAACATTTTACTATGAAAGAATCTTATTATGTGATGATGAAAGTTTGTTATATTCTCAATTTGTTGTGAATAATTGGCATATACATTGGTTCATTAAAATATTATACATAAGAAATATTATAATTTTATATTTCAAAGAATTATTATACCCACATCGGTGGTCTCATGGTCTAACATGTTACTCTCATGTTGGATTGGGGAGAACAGGGTTTGAATCTCGGTATGTGAAATTATGATGATTTTTTCTAAATGATTCTCTTCTTTCCTCACAAACAAATTTGCATATATTTTCTCCAATCCATACCTTCCTCATACCTACCCCAATAATTTGAATATGGGAAAATACTAAAGGCCAATCCTACAATATCTTGTCAAAGTCCTCGTAACTTAACTGTTCATAAAGTCTAACTGTTAGTTAAACTTGGCGTTGGGTTTTACAATACTATTTTTATGTGCTCGTCAAATTATGAAAAAGGTGCCTTCCATTAGTTCTTCTTGTTAACTTTTTAGGAGCGCTAGAATTGTTTTAAAGCTTTTGATTGGCTTAATTTTACCACAGAGAAGTCAAGTATTTACAAATACTTGCAAGTCATTACAACGTCTATGAAACTGTTATGAAAATAAATCAATCAAAGCAAGTCCAATTTATCACACCTGTGTAAGGCTATCTGCTATCTTTATCGTATTTATTTGTCTGATAAAATGTCTGTTGAAAATAATAAACATGATGTTTAAGTTTTAGCAAAGAAGAGGAAATGTTACTAATTTAATTAATAGATAAATACAAGCAAACAATTTAAAATTAACAATTTAAATTGGTGTTAAATCACTTCAAGAATTTACAAAACCTTATTTTTATTCAAACAAAAACATAAAAAAAAATTCTTCCTCACTATGAAATTCCAGGAAATACTTTTGTTCCAAGTATCTTTTCGGTCTTCGAAGTCTTGGGTTCCTTAGAACTTGTAATACATTTTCAAAGTCATCATAATCAAACAATATATCACTCATTTCATAATATAAATAAATGTGACCTCACTTAAATAATAACATTTGCCTTGAAAACAAAATGATGGGGTGTTTAATGTGGATATTATGTTTGCTAACCAAAAGGTAGACCTCGTGTTAACTTTACGAACCGAACACTTTAGTGCTAACCAAACACTGTAAAATCAAAAGTAGTGGTTGTTATCACTTAAACTTATGTTAAGCCCTAACGAATAGAATAATGTGACATTGAAAGATTGGGCCTAAATAAGTAGTAACACTCGGTGTGAAGAAAAGTATTTGCATGGTACACTTTTGTATAAATTCAAGGTGAGCAGACATCCTCCTTTTTCCTGATATGTCCTAAACTTAAATTCTCTGTCTGGTGTCATGAAGGATTTTTTCCCTACAATTTAAAAATGTCCTCTGTTTTGACAAAATAAAAATATTTGTCATTTTGTGGGTGTTATTTGCTCTCAAAGTTATCTCACAATTATAAATTATGCTGTAAGATGCCTTTTCAGTTATCACTAGCAGCCTTAGCGTGTTTTCATTGGCAAGCTAATTACGCAATGTGCATGTGATATAATTTGTGATTTCTATTGGCTGCACATATACCGTCAGCAGTCAATCACAGTGAGCATCCTAGTTCATAAGTTCATCTGAAAGATATGCTTGAACGTACAATCAAATTTGTAATATGTTTATCAATAAAATACATAAAGTGAATTTGTAAAAAGTACATTTTTAACTTTTACTACTAATATTGATGTACGCTGTAGAAATTTGGGTAATGAAAGAACAGGATAAAAGCAGAATGCAGGCAAGTGAAATGAGATCTCTGTGAAGCAGGATTGGTGTGACAAAATTTGGCAGGATGAGAAATGAGAGAGTAAGAAGAATAGTAAAGGAAGAGCCAGTTCAGGACAGGATAGAGAAGGCACGACTAAGGTGGTATGGCCATGTGAGGAGAATGGATAAGGGAAAGAAAGTCGAGGAGGATGTTGGATATGGAGGTGGGAGGCCAAGAGGAAGATCAAGGGACAGATGGCTGAAGGGAGTAAGTAGGAGAGAGGCGAGGACTGGGCCAAGGTGGAGGGAGAGAGGTGGTAGGAGGAAAGGAGGCGGTGGAGAGGCTTATGTTCCAAACAGACCCAGCCAGTGTGGAGGAGAGAGGTGAGGACTGGGCCAAGGTGGAGGGAAAGGAGGCGGGGGAGAGGCTTATGTTCCAAACCGACTCAGCCAGTGGCTGGAAACTGTTCATGAGGATGAGGATAATTTTTCAATGAGTCCAACACTTTAGCTCAGTCGGTAGCATATCTGTCTACTGAACTATGGGTCCCGGAATTGATTCCTGACATGGCAGAAAAATTTATAATTGGTGAAATGTGGGTTACCCCTTCCACAGTCATGAATTAACAGCTGGGGGCTGAAAGTGGTGTCTTTTCTAGTCTTAAATTAGATTATAGGTCATGTGATGATATAATCAGTCAGTTCAGAAAGTGCACTTTAAATACCTCAAATAAATGAAGAAAAAAAAAATTGAATGCCCTACATTTTGGGAATCCTTTTTCCTGAAGGTATAAGGTCATCCTTTATAAGGTATACTTGATACAATCTAGCATTTTGCTATTTGCATTATATCATTTCATGATCCATCTCTCCTATACAACCAGTTTGCTCAGTTGATCACCTTGATAACATTTAAATGGTCAGCTGCTAACTATTGCATGGCTACTTATTTCATATTCAGAAAAATTAGAACTGAGAGTTGATGAAGAAAGTCAGAGGGGGAGGGGGAAAGGAGCATGGAAAAATCCTCTTTGTTGGGTTTTCCTTCCCCTAACTCTCTTCCAAATGTGTATTTAAAAAAGTACAGACAAAATAGAGGAGATAAGAGTAGCGATGAAACGTCAAATACCAGACACAATACATGTTGTGAAGGACACAAATATCTCTACACAAGTTACACTAAAGGGAGTAACACAATATTCTCAAAATTTTCAAGCCAAGTCCAAGGTTCTATTAGAGCTGTGTTGATACACTTTTTTAAGATTCACCTTGAATTTTCAAGGTTTTCCAAACACACATAATTTTTTTTAATCAATGCAAGGCTCATTATTTTCACTGTCTGAACTCATTAGCAAGGAGTGTGAAACGGGCAATGCGACTTCTTAAAAAAAAAAACCAAAATACACAAAAGTAAGAAAAAGGAAATTGGTAAAGAATGATTGGACACTTAGATAGGAACATGTCCTATCTTTCTTTGTATATTTCCTTTCCCCCCCTTTTGTGTGTTTTTTTTTTTTTCCTCTTTTAGGAAGTTTAGTTGTGCATTTCACACTCCCTGCTAATGATGATTAGTTCCAGAGTGACAGGGTGGCCACAGAAATTTATTTTTCAAATTCCCTGACTTTTCCAGGTTTTCCATACAAAATTAAAATTTTTCCCTGATCATGTTTTACCCGTTTATATAACTGTTGGCCACTCTGTATGGATCGATCTTCAATGGCACACATGTTTGAACTGATATTAATTGTCTGTGAACTGCACTGATGAGCACGTCGACAAAGGTGTCAGTCCCTGTGATGGGGAGGTCAGGGCTCAATTGCACCTAATTGGTTAAGATTAACAAGGAACGAATCAGAACAGTGGAGATATACATTATTGTTGTTGCTTTAGTTTTTTGTTTATTACTCATGCAAGTGAATACGTAATGAAATACTTGATCGGATATTGTCTCGTGAATTTGTTTGAGCCATCCCATTCCATCCAAACCTGAACAAAGTTTACACATATGTGCATTAGATGACCTTGGTTCAGGTTAAGAAAATAATCAAAGCAATGCAATGTACCTGAAGGTTCTTATTAGTTCACTCTATCTGTGATTGCCATAATATACAATAATGGAAATGAGTTAACTAAATTAATATTAATGTTTCTCTTGTTTTGATAAAATAATGATGATGATGCTTCCCCCTGTTTTATGGTCAAATTCCCTGACTATTCCAGGCTTCTGGCTAACCTGAATGAAACCTATGTCTGGGGATTGGGTGGTAATGATCGATTTTCTTCAAGAGGCAACCATTAACTCTTTATCCAGTGGCAGCAATGTAAAGTGTGATCTGTGTTGTTCTTTTCATTGTAAAAGCCATATTGTGTTTGTCCCTTTTATATGTTTCTGTCCACCTTTCCTATACCTTCTTTAAATAATAATACATTTATCTCAAAAAGCGAAAAGAGTTTTTTTTATATAGATATGTAACGTTTATTGACATCAACGTTACAAGCGAAGAAGAGTAAATGGGCTAATAAACACTATTCCGCAACACCAAAATGTAAACAAGGAATCTACTCACCAAATGCCCCGTTCAGCGTATAGTGTCTCACTTCACATCAATCGAACTTTAATTTCCCCCACGAGCACTACATCCACGTCAAGTGTTATTGTTAAACTGAACGAGAAATTGGCGTGTCAGAATGGGCGTGGAGCCGCCCATTGATTCATGGGAAGTGAGTGACGCGCATGTGACCTCGTGTTGAACACGTGGTGTTCTAGTCAACTCTCCGATAACCTGGAATGTTCCTTATGAATTACTATCCCTTACCTCTACTCTGTGTAGTTGTTCTACTCTGTTCGAGGCTTCCCCTTTGTTCCCCCTCCTCTCAGAAAAATATCGTTTATATACTGGTGCCGTTTGCTTTGTAAGATACTTCTTGATTCAACTGTGTAATACGACACACACGCTAGGACAGGATGATCCGAAGGTACAAATTATATTTCGGCCTGTACTCTTCAAAATTATCTTTCGAACTTGTATTATTTATTTAAATGGAAATTTATGCTAGATACAAAATTCAATTTTGGCCGGTACACTTCAAAATTAACTTTCGAACTTGAATTATTTATTTTGAAGTACAATCATATATTGTCCTTGTAAATATGTTAGATAACGAGGAAAGGTATGCCCGGTAAGGCATAAAATACTTTAAAATATTAATGTGGGTAATAATTTTTAGAATCCCTTTTTTGCCCTTCTGGCTCTGCAAATAATTATCATTTATGGTGAACTTTACCTTTTGTAGGTCACCATAAATCTACGTTAGGCGTGTTGCCTACCTAATGTGGGAATTGTTATAGCCCGTACGGCTATGTAAATTTTGGTATTTATTGTATATTTATTTAATCATGGAGGATCTCCCTTTATATTGTGGTAAATTTAGATTGCCAATAATATTTTCAAATTAGTTTTAATAGAACTTCGCTATTGTTATGTGGACGGTTGGCCTGTGGTGGCTGGATATAGTATTAATTGTATTGCGGATTGCCGCAGAGACCCTAAGGGGCCATGGATTTAACTTAGTAATAATCTTTAGGTTGTATTGAACCTATGTTGTTATGACAACTGTATTATCATGAGCATAATCTATGTTGTTATGACAACTGTATTATCATGAGCATAACCTATGTCGTTATGACAACTGTATTATCATGGGCATAACCTATGTTGCTATGACAACTGTATTATCATGGGCATAACCCAATATTCTACAGATTCATATATAAATATCTATCTAGTCATTGTTGTTACTTACATTTGCATATTTCTATTGTTATCTTTTCTAAATAAATATTCTTATAATCATGCAAAACCTTTAATTTACTAATTCTAGGAAAATAAGTTATAACTTTAAACATAAGATTCTCGACCTCCTCCCCTTTGCTCATAGTACCAACATGGCGGATGATAGTTAAGGAGAGTTCATGGAAGCACAATTGTTTTATGAGCCAGAGAGAAAGGCCTATTCACTTTTATGCAGTCCTATCAGCTCCTCTGCAATTTATCATTTGTTATTGTTTATTGTTTGTTCTGCTTTTGTGTATATGTGCGCCAGCCCTTATCTATTAGAAGATAGGGAGGGCGGTACAGATATATTATATATATTCCCACCCTTCCATTTCATGTGTTTGTGCTTTGCATTATTCCTTTTGCTTTCATGTACTAATTTTATATATCCATGAAAAACCACTATTTAACAAAACTGTAACTCGAATAAGAATCTTTATTTTACCTTTGAAACCCAAATATTGAAAGAAAAAAACATTATGAACATAAGAGGAATAGGAATGTAACAGAGTAGACTAAAATAGAAATAGTAGCTAAATGTTGACTTTTTTTTTATAAAATTGCATTCATTATAACATACATACATTGAAATGAATATCAACACACAGGTTGCAAATAATTGTGATTATGATATTGTCCGTATGAAGAGGACCACAATTCAATTAATTTAAATTAGTTGAAAAATGGCACCTGGACACAGGAATCGAACCCAGGACCTTCAACTTAATGTGTCAATGCTCTACCATAGAGCTATCCAGGATTTGTCCCTTGTTCAGGGTCATTCTTCACTTATAGTTTAAGGTTGAGTCTGTGATGGATGTGTTGCATTGTATACTTGGCTGCATAATAGCCCTCCTGAATCGTAGATGGCTGGGGTATCTTATTATTATTAGCACCGCGTCTTACTACCCGTTCGGGTTATACACACTTACGCTAACGTGTAATGGTAGGGTGATTGTGAGATGAAATGGAGGACCTACAGTTTAACGTGGAATCCGAACCACGGTGGAGGCCTGTCATTCCCCACATTCACAAGATGTCTTGTCAGAGGTGAAGGGAGGGTTTGGCAATCAGATAAATCTGTGCCGTGACCGAGGATTGATCCCCGGCCGCCAGCACAGAAGTCTGACACCTTTCCCCTAGACCACCAGGTCACCTCTGGGGTATCTGATAGCCCACAATACTATTGGTCGCACATATATAACTGATGATTTCAACACATTCATTACGGACTCAGCCTTAAGCCATGAGTGAAGAATTACCTTGAACACAGGACAAAGCCTTGATAGATATGTGGTAGGGCAATGGCACACTAAGCTGAAGGTCCTAGGTTTGATTCCTATGTCTAGTTTTAATTTTTAAACTAATTTAAATAAATACAGACATTCAGTTGGGTGCTAAATTAATTGTCTGCGGTCTGGTTTCTAAGTTGTTCCTATAATTACATTGGGGCTGAACCAACTCTAAGAAATTCAAATTCAAATTTTGAAAAAATAGAATATATAAACTTTTTTTTTTCAAATATCAATTATCCTTCAGAATTAAAAAGTTCCGTCCCAGGTATATATTCATAAAAACCCTACACAGAAGTCCCTTCACTTGTAACGTGAGTTTGATCTAATAATTTAAAATATGGTTATTTAAAACCTTTCCAAGCCCACACCTGTATACTAAAGGAGACACCTATGATGAGTCCTATACTCTGTGCCACAACTGCGACCATTGAACAGCTGAGTATAAACAGGAACAGTCGATTTATGTCGAGTGGCTGTGCAGTCAAGAAGTACACCACCATGCAGTACCCAACAGAGCATATAGTCTGAAACAGTTTAACAATGATCATGTTGCTTTTTTTTTTGCTAATAATTATTAATAGTGGGTGTGCGTTGCTCACGTGTTTAATTCCAAGCAAAATAATATAGTTTTTCCATTTATTTGAGGTATTTAACGCACATTTTATGAACCGACTGATTATATCAGCACACGACTTATTAACTAACTTATACCTAGAACAGACAAAACATCCAGCCCCGAACCATTAATTCAACATTGTGAAAGGAGAAACCCACATTTCACCAAAAATAAATTTTTCGGGCATACCAGGAATCAAACCTGGGACCCTTGGCTCATTAGAAAGACACACTGCCAACTGAGCTAAGGTGTTGGACAAAACTAATATGGAATTTGTGAAATACTAGGGGTTAGGGGCCTATTTCTGAAAAGTACAGTTTCTGATTTTGCACAAAGTTTGCCTGATGTTTTTATAGATTTTTAGATTTTTCCAAATAGGAGGTAGTGTGATTTGTGTCCATGGCTCTGCCATGTTATTGAGATTTTTCTTTCAAGTTTCAGATCTTATTGCACTATAGTTCAAAACTATATAACTCTAACCTCTTGGTTCACAGTGTGCTGAATCTCTCCTGCAAGAAGTGTATGTTTTAATAATTTTTGGGGTAACTCATTATCATTTATCATCATCAACAACTGTTTCCAGCCTACATCTTCCTCTATACTTCCACCATTCTTCCTCATTCAATTACTTAAGACAGACACATAAATACCCTAATTAATTAAAATGGTTACACTAATTAGAACCTTTAATTAGATCATGTCGATGATCCTGTGTTTGAATAACTGTCAAGGGCTTTAGTTTTATAAGAGAATTATTTTACAGAAACGTTCTTCTCTTTGGTCAGTTTTGTTTATTATGAGTTTAAATAAATATTATATAGGGCTGTCCATAAATGTATATCAGGCGAGGGGGAAGGGGGGTAGTAGTGCTTAGCGTAGCCAAGTGTGACAAGGGGGAAGGAGTGGAGGGGTAATCAGATAATGCGTGATGTCATATTACAATGCAATTAACCATATTGGACACTGTGTTAATAAACCCAACTGTGTGCACATACAAACCATATGTATAGGCGAAACGACTTTGATCGTTGAGCTTGGCAAAAATGTGAAAATATTTCAATAAAAGAGTTATGTAGACCCTACAACTAAAAATATTATTTAAATAGGAAGGGTGTGTGTGTGATATTGTGATGTAATAATAGAAAGAGGGTTTCACAAATTTGTGAGAATATGTGACAATAGAAGGAGGAAGTGAAAAAAATGTATATTAGCATGAAGTGTTTTATGGACAGCCACATAAACTATCAGATCAAAATTAATAACTAAATAAGTGAACTAACCTGTAGTGGAACATCTGCGAAGGTTATTGCCAAATAATAGGACTGCAGAGAATACCATCGATTGAAATATTCCCTGTTTATGATTGGAATCTCGGCTGGAACTGGAGGAAATAAAACAAACATGTTAATGTCTACAAATTAAATCGATTTAGTAAAGGTAGAGTAAGTAGATAAAGACATCTGTGAAGGAGTCATGGTTTCTACAAGACTAGTGTTCCCTAACCTTTTTGAATTGCCACCCCTTTTGGTAGATCATCAAATTTCCATTCCCCTATGTTTTGTAACAATTATAAAAAAAATCTTTAGAAAAAATGTTTTCTAGTCACTTCTTTGTTTTATACAAAAACTAACTGCCAGCATAATGGTACAAATAAAATGAGTGACAATTAGTGCGATGATTGGCATTTTTTATGTTTTTATGGGAGTGTTGCCAATACCTCAAGGAAAAAATCTTACTTTAGTAAACGGATTTAAATAAATAGTATCTTCAATTATTAGCTTATTTTTAAATGTTATTTCAAAATTGTTCCACTACTGTACTAGAAGTAAATATATCAGACAACACTTATTATCAATAAATAATTTAACAATAATGAAAAATTATACAGTCTTAATTCTAATACGTTGAGCCCCAAAGCTTTGTACAACCTTTTTCTTTTGTGTCCAAGAGGGCTTCACTGGGCTGTGGGCAGAATGAGAATTTCCAACCTGACGGCAGCAAGCCACACTCAAACTCGATTTTTGAGAACAATTTATATAAATAGGTTTTTTGAGCTATTTTTCCATGAATGTGGGCTTTGTTATTAATTGATTGGGGCCAAAAATCTAGTTTGTTTCGAGGAGGTGGATAAGAGCTCTAAACCAAATTATTATCTGAGATTTGAATTTATTTTTTAATCTCTAGCTTGACATTTTCTCAAATTTAATCTTGAATATCCTTAAGGATTCAAGGGATTCAAGAATTCTAAGGTCACATCCCTAATTTTTATATATAAAATTTTTATCCAAAAATTAATTAATTCAGGTCAAATTTTTGACAGATGAATTGTTGTAAAACCTAAGTAAGCTGAATACTTTTTAATACTTTTCTACGTCTTAATAGACTTGTGGCAGTAGTAAGCTAACAGAGATTTATGCCACCTAGCGCAAGGTAACAGGATGAAAAGAATTACTTCTAAGGAACCTTACCAAAATATGTCTTAATATAAGGCCAAAATGACATTGGGGGAGAAAGTGACCCTAGCACTGTCAATTAGGGGTTGAACCCCCACCTTATCAAATCTGAATAGTTACACATTAAGTGAGGTCAAACCTACTAATTACTTTCTTTATATATGTTATATTTCTCTAAGGAAACCCTCTTTTTGTATTTTGAAAAATGTTTAATAAAATATCAAAGAAGGTACGGGAAAGGTGGATGGAATCGCATAAAACGGAACAAGCACAATATGGCTTAGTTACACTGTACACCTTCAGTCAGACATAGCACTGTGGCACGATTTTATTTATTCCATTTTAAAAATACAGTGGGATTGAGACCAGTAAAACCATTTTATTTCGTTCTAAAAAATACTAATAAATTTAAAAAAAAAAAACTATTAAACTGGTCTCAACTTCACTTTACTCAAATAAAGGGTAAATGGAGAAAAATATGGAAAGGCGCATTATACTTATTTTCCACTGCAAAATCTTTTGTATTTCAAACCACATTAGTACACCAGCAAATGCTTTTCTTTAAATTAATTTAAATATGACAGCTACCTCTTTTAGCCATAATCTATAGTGTACTAGAAAGGTCTCATGATTATCTAACAGATGGCAGCACTAATTCAATTTAAGTTAAAAATGGACTTTTTCCCCTGTACCCTTCAAATAAAAAATGCGGAAAATTTCACTTCGATAAGTTATAGGTTCAAGCGTAATTGTGTGCCTAATATCTCCATCAATCAGATGTGAGATGGACTCTTTAATAAATGCCTATTTTATATATATATATAGGCCAACATATAAACCTTTTACTCTTGACTAAGAGATCAAGTTCTGACGAAGAGGTTCATCATGCACCCGATTCACTCACATGTTAACTCCCATACTGAATCTATTGAATGTATTAATTTTAATTATCGATATTACAAATATATTGCACACTAGTGGGGACAATAACAGATGTGACCACATTCTTTTCAACCCAAAGATTCGACTCTAACTCTCTGTCATTGATTGAAGCTCCGTTAACTATTTCGACTAAGTCCAAGCATACATATGAATATTTTCAAGAAAAGTACATTAAAAAAAGGCCTAAAATAAAAAAAAGAATGTATGTAAACAACTAAAGAATATTTGTGTGAATGTAAAAAATTTACACCAAACAAGTGATTCGAACCTTGGCCTTTCTTCTTTAGATGCTAACCCCACTACCGGCTGAGCTATACCGGATCTCCTACAAATCATCATCATCATCAATAACAACAACAACAACTGTTTTCTGCCTGTGGCCGGGTCAGTTTAGTAAAATACCTCCATCTTCCTTTATTAGTCCGCCATTCTTCCTCCTTTAATTGCTTCCATTCTTCTTCTCTCAGTTTTACAGTTTCTGTTATATGTTTCGCCCATCTCTTTCTTAGCCTCCTTTACTGTATTTTTCCTAAGTACTTTATCTCCATCTACAACATTCTCTTTGCTATCCTCTCCTTTTTCATACTAACTATATGTCCATACCATCTCAGACTTGCTTCCTCTACTATCTCATGTACTCCCTGTACCCCCTACTCTTTCCCAGATAACTTCATTCCTAATCCTGTTTGATCCTCGTGACAGCTAACATGCTCCTCACAAACTTCATTCCCATGGCCTCCACTTTCCTAGTCTCTCTTACATTCAATGTCCATATTTCTGTGACATATGTGATAATGAATACAAAGTACACTCTATACAACACTTCCTTACACTTCAAGGACACTTCAAGGGCACTTATCTTCTCCATAACAAGTCTCTTACAAACATATTTCCTCCAAGCCCATGTGTAATTTAAACATGCAAGCGTACAGATGTAGTCAAGTACAAAAACTTGGTTCAAGATTGCACTGCATTACAACAATTTACTTTAAACTGCTCCTTCATAATATCATCTGATAGGAGGTGATAGGTTAGACTAAAGAATAGTTACAATTAATTATAATTTTAAATTTTATTTTTTATATCGACACATCAGGCAATACAATTTGTTTACTTGTTTGGCAGTCTATGAACATGATTGTTTGCTTAGCAAAGTGGTAAATTATTGCCCTTGTGGGCATCCAAATTTTAACCTGCCTAGGAACAGCGCTCGCCAAGACTAAGTTTTGTTAAGTTGATAAAACTTACATGTCAGCACCATGGAAGAGAAAGCGGTAAACATGAGGAACATGATGCATGACATCAGGAAGCCGAAGTTATCGATGACATGGTTCGCTTCGTTACCAATCTGGTAGTAGAGCACACCAATTAGCACACCGATCAACAAGTGCATCACCAATCGCATCTTGCTGAGAGTCTGCAAGGACCACCAACAATAATTATATAGAAACCAACTGTTGTGAAATGGCTCATAAAATACTGGTTTAAATCCCTGATGGGTGCATTGTGTTTTGTTTTATTTGTGGATTTCCTTCATACCTTCAAGCAAATGCTGGTGTCCCTGCCCTAAAACTCCGTGATATAAATCTCGGACACGTGCTCTGTCGTTATTTTTTTCTATTAGTGGGTTTCCATATTCTCCCCAAGTTAAGTAGTTGTGAATTTCATTCTTATAAGTTAAATTAAGTTAGTGAATATGCCAATAGTATAATAAGATGTGTAAGACTAAAAATAATGCTTCTCTTAAATGTGCTGATCGTTCATTGGGATAAATGAATAGAAGTGGACGAAAATTAAATAAACAACAAGATAAATTTACCTTTTACAAGTAAACTTTCCTGACATACTGAATGTTACTATTTCTCTCATAAACAAAATGGCTGTTTGTAAAGTAGATTGGAATCGGTTTTATATTAACATATTTGCTGTCTTTATACTTTCATCCTATCAACCACAAACAAAAGTTAAAAAAAAAAATTACCAGGTAACAAAACAAGACCACTTGTCATCCCACAAATAACAGGGAGAAGATAAAATTAATTTAGGTTGAATCAAATAGCAGACCATGTTGCAGTTGCTACTTTTGCTTCCATATCTTAATTTTCGATGGGCTATCTACACATTTAAAATATCAAGCAAGTGACCCCTCTTTTGATGTAGGAACAATAGGAAATCATTTTTGTACAAAATTAAATACTTTAGTACATTCTGTTGGGATTCGAACTCCAACCTCTCCATCATCACTGAACCAGACTAGAGGAGAATGACGGCCACTTTACCGTCAATGCCAGACAATTTTGTTTGTGCATTTTTGAATCATTAGAATTAAGTAAAATTAATATGAACAAAAATGTTTTACCATATAAACAAATACACAAGCACCTATACAAATAAAAAGACACTTCCAATCAAATAAAGTTCATAATATTTTGTCAATTCAAAACATGTAACCAGTAATATTTCTATAAATTTAAAATCATAATAAATATAGCGCCTCTGGGTTACATCATTCATAGGCCAGTAGTGGAAAGATTAGCCAGTAGTAATGTACCGCTGCCCAGAGAACATTCGAATATACTAGTCGTACATCCTTTCTTGGAGGCTCTTTCCATGTCTCGATGAGATGAGATAATAGTGCTGATAGTATGAGGGTGTGAAACTAATGGAAACTCTTAAAACTAACTTAGGACAAATTAATCAAGCCCTGAAGACCGTTGTGGTAATTCCCCTTAAGGGAAAAAATTAGATGATGTGTAACTGACTTCTAAGGTTGGGGCACCATGTAGGTTAATGTGTTGAAAGAGATTCGTGGTATGTACTTAGACTCCATGACGTAAGCCCACGATCGTTAGTAGTGATAGTGCCAACATTTACGGATAGAAGGTATCACGTGGTCACCACAATGAAACCTTTAGCTGTTAATCTCAGTTTTCTAGACCATAGCTGCTACTTATTTATTTAAGTAGCTCCTCATTTGTCCTCACAAGACTGAGTTTGACCCGTTCCAGAATCACTGCTTCTCAGAAAAATTCTAGAAGCACCGGGAGGAAATCGAACCTGGGAACTTTGGATATGTAACCATAAACTCTAACCACTAGCACTAGTCTACAGAGGTGGTATTGAGGTATGTGTTAACCCCACCTCCCCCTTTTTTTATAGCATGTTTTACCTGTTTGGATTATATGCATATGAACTAATTACACAGGTTTGACTTGAAAAAATTGTTTGAAGATTAATCACTGATTATTATAGAATTTTGGGCGCTGATTTTAGTAAAAAATGGTTAAAAAATTCCATTGTGTACAATTTTTGCACAAACTCAAATTTTCGATTTGTTTGTTGAGTCCCGCTCCAGCCAACTTATTATATTTCTTTTAGACCATTTTATTTTTATCAATAAATTGATCAAGGTGTATTACAATAAAAAGGGAGGGGGGGAACGTTCCAGCAGTCGAGAGGCGGTGGAAGCAGCTCCGGCGACATGTTCTGTCGGCGTGGAAGAGGCCGGCGGATGTGAAACACCTGATCCGGAAAAACAAGTTTCTGATAGTTTTAATGTTAAAATGTCCCATGTGTTCTCTGTATAAACTTATGTACGATGATTCAATAAAGGCTGCAGGTGCCTCTCTCGTTCCGCTGCCTTTGGCCCTCCATCCATCCTGCGTTCGCTCACTAAGAAAATAGTATAAAAGTGAGGGGAGATGGAGGACTGGAGGTCAGTGGATGCGGGAGAGGGACCCAACAATGGCCAAGGAGACGTGGGCGGTGGAGGGGGGGGGGGGCGGGGGCGGATATTTGGTTGGGTATCGGATCCTGGTACTTCTTTCTCATGGTCCAGAAACAGAGAAATATATTTTATTCCATGCTTTTCTCAAGATGGTGACCTGGTTTATTGTAGCAATGTTCCTGGACCGATGATGAGGTTTGACATACTGTATGATGTGAATGAGTGGAGGCTCTTTATTGACTCGTCAAAAATAAGCGGAAGCAGTGCTTCTCCATAATGGTAGTAAATATGCTTCAACACTAGTTTGACATTCTGTGTACCTGAAAGAATGCTACGAGAACTAAGCTTTAATTCTCATCAAAGTATCTGGGAAAAGAGGCAAAACTGGATCAAAAAGTTGTGGCCATGTAGTGATGCCTTAGAACGTGAAAGCAAAAATGTAGTATGGATGTCTTTGGTTGATCCAAGAAAGTCCTCCTGCCTCCACTTCACATCAAGCTTGGTTTAATGAAGCAGTTTGTAAAGGCTCTGTCAAAAGAAGGAGAGTGTTTTAAATACTTGAATGCCAAGTTTTCAGGATTGTCGGAAGTGAAACTGATAGGTGCTTTTGTTTGGTCCAGTTATTCGGAAACTTCTGAGAGACGTAGTCTTTATTACAAAACTGAATAGTTTGGAAAAAGAGGCTTGGAAAGCTTTCAAAGAAGTTGTAACAAAATTTCTTGTAAACAATAAGGACCTCAACTTTAAGTGTAGTGTGTGTGTGTGTGCATGTGTGTGTGTGTGCATGCGTGCGTGCGTGTGTGTGTGTGTGTAAACTATGCTCATGAAATGCATGGACTTGGTTGTTCGATGAGCTTGAAAGTGCACTTCCTGAATTCCCATTTGGACTACTTTCCCAAAAATCCTATTACTGTGAATGAAGAGCAGGGGGAAAGATTCCATAAAGATATCAAAAAGATGGAATTCAGATACCAGGGTAGATTGAACATAAACATGATGGCGGACTACTGTTGGATGCTGCACAGAGAAGAGCTGAAAGCTCTATACAAGAGAATAAGTTCGAAAAAGAGCTTTGAGGACAAAAGAAAATGGCAGTATAAGGATTTGTAATTCCCAATAAGTGTTGAGAATGTTTTTCCATAAATAATTTTCTAAATTAAAACCATTATTTAATTTTTCAAAAATAAATAAGTTTTAACCAGTATACGTATTAATAAGTGCTTTTCCCATATTTTCATATCCACTTTGTGAAAAATCCTTGTGTGCTAGAGAAAAATTGAGGTTATATTTGACATCAGCACAGTATAAAGCATAAGAATCACTCATTACATTGCAGACAATTTTCAATAACCCAAATCTTGTAGGCCTGTGTTATTACATTAATGGTCTTAGAGATTAGGAAGGTTATCTTTTTAAGAAGTGTACCCGCATTTGAATGGAGGGAGAGTGTAAAACTATTTAAGGAAATTCAGTTCACCCGACTGAGATTCAAACCTCAATCTTGCTGTCATTGTCAGCCTAGTCTATTGCAAAATTAACGTGTTAGGCCACGCGGAAACAGAAGCGGGTGTATGTAATAACTGAATTAAAATATTTATTTTGACTATTGTAAGTAAAAGTCGCATATTTTCTTTAAGTGAATATGTTGAAATTGCAGAAATTTTATAAAATTCCTTGACTTTTTAATGACTTTTCTCTGACCATGCAGATTCCGGGTGACTGGACATTTTGTTATTGTATAATCATGTAGCCAATAAGCCTCCTCATTGGTAAACGTACCTTGTCTCTCGTAATGAGGAGGAACGCTCTCTTGAGTAGAACAAAGAACTGGATAGGGAACGAGACGGGATACTCCCCGAAGTCTTCTCTTTGTTCCTGGCTATTCTTGCTGCAGGTAGAAGTTGGGGTTGGCAGGTCGAGGGGCAAAGGTGACGACCAAAGTGGTGTATATGGAACTGTATCAATACACATGAAGAGTTATCAAAACATAAATTTGTGATTAAAAGTATAGAAGAGTTCTTGTAGGTAAGAACGTTTAGAAAAATACCAATACATTTGTTTGCAGTCATATTGATAACATTTTATTAGTGTTATTTTATTGTTATTTCTGATATATATATCAAAATTGACAGCTGAAAATTAAATAAATTTGCATATAAACTAAAGATGTGACCCTCAAATCCTCGAATTCTTAAGAATATTTGATATTCGAAGATTTGAGAAAATATCGGATTTGAGAGTCAAATCCTTATTTTTTTTTCTCCCCCTAATAAAAATGTATCTTTAAGCTCTAATATTGCCTATTGGCGGTTCAGAACCAACATGATTATAGGACAAACTCAACAACCAGGCCCCAAACCAATAATTTAACACTAAAATGACTGTGGGAATGTTATAATGAATGGATTACAAGAAACAATGTTAATATTTAGTTACTACTTCTATTTTATAATATTCCATTATATTTATATTTCTTTTAAGGCTCATTTTTTTTTTCAAGACTCGAATTCGAATTTGAGGTTTGAAAGTAAAATGAAAATTCAGATTTGTAAAATAGTGGATCTGACCCAACTCAAATATAAATTATATGAAAAATTGTATTAGGTTAGGTTATTGGGAATAGAGCACTAGGCTAAATCATGGTTAAAATTTGGAGGGATAGCCAGCACACCTACCTTGGTGATAATGGAGTAGAAATTGTTTATTTAGAACATTAAAATACACAAACACAATTTTAAGGACAAGTTTTCACTGTCACAGACACATGGATTCTGACTTGTTAAATAAATTGGGGGTGGAGGCTCTATAAAAAGGGATGAATGTGTGGTACAACATTTGCAAATTTTCAAGTGCTGTATTTAAAAAATGGTCAAAATTAATGTGCCATTTGTTAGTCTCAATGTATGTTTAGTAAAATAAAATAAAAATAAATTTAACAAAAGAAAACAATCATGCACAACACAAAAATAATACACACTATATGAGTACTGCCACTAACCAAACTATAATGGAAAACATGTTGTTAAATGCCTGGCTGTCGGTTCATGAATTGTGAGTGCTACCAACTTAATCACGCTTGCTTACATATCAGATATAAGCACCTGCCATTTTCTATGCTATATAACACTTTTTGCAGCGCAACCCTAAATCCAAGAAAGAACCAGCGATGTAATATTAAGGTTTTAAAAAGGCTTAAATATTGGAGGTTTTGAGCACACCTGAAACTATTTTTGGGGTGTTTAATATGAAAAGCTCCCTCACAGTCGGCGCCTATGCCAAGACAGCTTCATCAGGTCTCCTATTTAAACTTTTTATACTCCAGTATCATCAAGGTAAGTATGTTGGCTATCCCTCCTAATTTTTACCAGCAAAATTGATAAAATAGTAGCTTTCAAAAATGTTTCTTCATATCTAAAACTGACCCTAAGTGAGGCACTTAAGGTAGGATTCCCTTGGCGCGTCTTGCATCTCACGTCTGTGACCACAGATGTGGAGTGGTGGGAGATACAGTGTTTACCTAGATATGTCTCTTGGTCACCAGTCGTGGGTAATTGTATGTGTAATACAGATCATTTCTCATTTATCAGAGTTTTTCAAATGTCTTTTATTTAATGTTCTGTGTTATTTTGTTTTTTGGAATAGTGTGAGGAAAATATACTATCTTGATCGACCAACTATTCTTGAGATCTCTTTCCATATTGTGTTGTCCTTCACACGTTGGTCCCGGTACACTGGCGAAGAAATGTCAAAAATTGATGGGTGCTTTTCCCCCTTTACAATTAAATATTTGTCCTCTTCTATGGAGAAATCTTGGACCAGTTTCAAAACCAACCCAGTCAAAAATAAATATGTGACACGGACTGAGGACCCAAACCCCCTAAATATTTAAATGTCCCGACAATGTAAGTACCACCTTAATTATTATCACTGTAAACTTAGACCAACTGGGACTTAAGATTTCCTCAAATAGCGTGGTTCCTTTGAACCACTTTTCTTTAAATTATTTGTTGTAAACAACTTTTATTTATTTCCTGTGTCAGCAAGCAATTATGACAAAACTAAATACAACTCTAATAAAACACATGCTTGCTCAGTAGTACATCTGCGTTCACACTGCTCTCGAAGCAGTGTGAACGCAGACACAATGTAGAGATGCTGGACGCACACTCGGGTCGCCAGTTGCAGATGCCTCAAAGGAACTGGACACATTAACAAACCATGGAAACCAGTCAAGTTGCTGGTCGCAAATGCGAGACACACCAAGGGAATCATACCTTTAGTAGGCCTACACTTATTTTGGTAAATATTATTAAAATAGCAAGTTACCAAACAACATCCCATTCAAACACGTTATTGCAAGCTTGTGAAAGGCAAAGATACAATTTATCAATGAGATTTTTTTTCTTTTGGACATGTCAGGAATCGAAACGGTAGATCTCACATCAGTAAATAGGTGCTACCAACTTAGATAAGGAACTGAACCAAATGCAATGATGAGTCACATAGGGATACAAAGAACATGAGAAAAGTTTAGTGTATGTTTGCAGTTTTTATTCTAGAACTTTATTTTTTTATAAAATAAATATAAAATATTGATCCAGTAAAAACAGTTTAATTTTCTTCCCATGGTGATATCAATAGTTCTTGAATATTTGTCATGAGCATAGCGGCATTAGATGAGAAACTTTTTAAATGAAAGAAAAAGTTGTCATTAAATTCATGAACACCCTTGACAGATATTCAAGAACTGTTGATATCACTGTGTGAAGAAAATTAAACTCTGTGTTTGTACTGAACATACATGTGATTCATTTTGATCAAAACAATGTTTCGCTATAAAAAATTGCAACTTCACTGATCTTTTCTTGTGTTCCCAACACTCTCACTTTTAAGCTTATCTGCAGTATTTAGGTCAAGTAAAAATTAATAGGGATATGCGAAGGTCGCAAGAGTCAAGAGAAGCTTGACACATGTGAATTATTGTCAAGGATAAGGTTTTTGTTGTTGTTACATAAAACTACTTTTAGTTTCTAAATTATTTATTTAGCGTACCTATCTTTGTAATGAAAAAAGTTTAGAGTAAAAAAAGCACACTGTAAGGCGATTGAAACGTATCTGTACATAGAGATGTTGCAATATTTGCTTTTTGTATGAATGTCATTACAGTGCTCCTTAATACTCACTCGCTTGGCTGACACTGCAATCTGTAGGCAAACGCCGTATCCCTTTTAGGAAGAATCTTTACAAAATTTGCTAGCACTATGGCCAATAAATATTCATTAGTGGATGTTCGTCAACGACCACATCTCTATTTGTTCAGTAACACTTCAGATCTTTCAGAACTTCTCAATAAGTGTGGTACCCGCTTCGGTGGATGCATGCTCTAAACTGTTGATGACGAGGCGATCGAGATTAAAATATCTGTCAGGTGTGCTGAGGGCATTTTTTTTCCCCAAAATGATTTTCCACTCTCCTTTCACACAAATGTGGGTACACATCCTCTAAATATAACCTTCATAGTACTAAAAAAACATTACGTAAGCATATAAACCGAACCAGTAGTAAGACGCGGTGCTAAAAAATAATTTGGCAACAGTGTTGTGTGTCCTGAGGAGTGTATCCTGTCAAAGTAATCTGTGACAGCTTCTTGACCCAGCCAGGACAATGATCTCTATCGGCTCTTCCTTGGAAAAATAATACCTTAACAAAATATTTCTTATGTATGGAACTTTTTAATTGGCCAGTATATTATTTTAAGATGACTCATCTTAATGTATCTATCTTTATGTTAGAAATGACATTTAATCACTAGTCGGTGTTGAAATACTGTTTAGTGGCTGTTCTAAATCTTACTTATATTATAAACGTGAAAGTTTGTGTGTTTGGATGTTTGTTACTCAATCACGCCAAAACTGCCAAACGGATTTGAATGAAACTTTGTAGGTTAGTAGAGTAGGTCCTGGAATAACATATAGGACTATTCCTAACCTTTGATTTTAAATAATAATAAATATATGATTATAATGTGATTGAAATGATGTTATTTAAGAATTTGTGATTTAATATTTTGTAACTAAAGTAAATAGTAATTAGTGTGACGTTGTTTCGTACTAATAAATAATAAATATGATGTGATTTTAGCTATGTAGCTCGAAAAAAATATTATTTCATTTATTTATTTTGCTTACTAATTATTAAGGTAAAGATTAAAAAAAAAATTTATAATTGATAACTTAAATAAGATAAATTTCTTTTATTACGAAATATTTAAAAGTGAAAATTAAAATACGGCAAAATTATTTACAGCTAAAACTTGGAAAAACGCATAGATATTTGAAAAAAATAAAGTTTGATTTATGACCAAATCAATTTAATCCAAATTAAAAGATTTTATCAATTTATTGCGGGCGAAGCCGCGACGGGTAAAAGCTAGTATGATCATATATTGTAATCTGTAAGACATTTAAAATCTGTTCATAGTATTTCATAGGTTTCATAATATATATTTACTGGTCTCTTTGAAATGTTTCAAAGATGTGAAGGTGATTGTGGTTGTCAAAGTGTAAGAGGAGGAGATTCTATTTTTTACTTTGATATCATGACGCTTAACACATCCCTAAAGGTAAGGTTTTATCCATAAGTCACGTAATGTTGTTGAGAGTAGGTGAGGCATGAGCTCTAAGTTTAGGCAAAGCATTATTTATCTTCTAAGCTAATACAGAGTTCCTACAGTATTTGTAAAAATATTCTCCCTGACTTTTCCCTGACTTTCCCTAACTATTTTCCCAAGTTCCCTGACCAATTTCTCATAAAATTTCCATTATAACTTTACGGTACTATACACGTGAAAATATTAATTTAAATACAATTATTTCGGCCTCCTCCCCCTTACAGCCGACCTTGCCTCACCTCTCATGGAAGAATAAGAAAGCAGACATCTTGCCAATCAGTTGAGGGAAAACGATGGAAAAATAATCCCTATCAAAAATTTGTAACAAACTTGATTCCCTTTGGTATCATGTGCAGAAATACGTATTAAATAACAGGCCACTAAGAACATACTAAAGAGTTTGGTATCATTACAGTTTTATTTTACCTAAACTGTACATTTCCTGAACTGAATAGCTTACAACAGGAACTCTGTCTGCTTTCATATTATTCATGTCTCAAGTCAATTTTATTTTTATTAAAATTATCACTATAGTCATACAATAAGAAACTATGTTATATTTAATAAAGTGAAGCTTGCTTCTTCTTCAGTTCTTGCAACTCCACGTCTATTGCTTCTCGTTTCTCTTCAGTTGCCATCATTAATTTTTTTCTTTCTCCTTCTAAATCTTTAACTTGTATATCTAATTTCCTCTTTTCTGCCTTCTTCTTGTTCTTTTCACTTTTTTCTTGCTTCTTCATCTCTAAGTATTCATGATAGCGTTTCCGAGCACCTCTCACGTAATCCAACATCTTTTTGCTAATGTGTATATTTTTAATCCCTCCTGCTTCTTGTATCTCATCATGAATGTGACGCTGTGCAATGACTGTCTTTTCATGCATGTTTTCAACCAGTAAAGATTTATTGACTGAAAAACCACCTTCAACAGTTGCATTCCCATGCGACAAGACAAGGCAAATCTTTATTACTTCCCAAAGATGTTTGTAGTTTGCTTCTCCTATTAGAAAGCTACCATAAATAGTGTCAAGTCCTACTTCATCACTAAACTGATCACAAGGACGAAATATTTCTTGAAGCTCAGATTTTTTGAGGTTGCAAAAATGCAAGTATTCTTTCTTGGTATTTTCAGCCAGAACATCATTTATGGTTGAGTTCCTCCAAAAGAAAAGAAAATCTCTTCTGGGCCAGTTGAGGTGAATGTTGAATAACACAAGGATCCAATGAAGACAAACCTCTCACAGCTTTCTGTTTTAAGGGACTTTTTTCTTGTAGTTTTGCAATCATGGTGGTTAACATACTGCCGCACTCATGTATAAATTCTAATTTTTGTCTTTCTGTTACTGTGATCGCAGTTTCTCCTAACAAACATTTTGTTGCAAATTCTATATCAATATTTTTGCTAAAGATCAAATTTTCTGATTTTTTTGTGTCAATAGACAGTAACTTTGGACCCGTGCACTTCATAAGATCAGGTTTCACACAACGATTCATAAGGTATCTTAGAAGTTTCTCTACAGCTTCAAAAAGATATGGAGTCATTGGTTTTGATGTCTGGAACCGTTGCAGGAAAGGCTGACATTCATCTGCAATTGTCTTGCAGAACGCTAGTTTACACTTTAGGAATGGATCACAGGCTGCTCTTTTCAGAGTTTCTACAGGTTTTGTTTTAGGAAGTTTTGCTTCTTTGAGAAACTTAATAACATGGTCCCAAATTTGTAATGCCCTTTGAAAGCACTTCGCATTCTCTAACCAACGCACACCACAGAACTTCAATGGAAAAGTTGTACACCCTGTCAACTGGGTGAACAATGCTCGACGAGCTGGAGAGTCAGTGAACAGGTAGTACATGTGACGTAATAAGCTACTTATATCCCAATCAACAGACTCTACTCCTGTTCTCAAGGAACCATGAACAACATGAAGCCCACATGTTCCCAGATTTAGCAAACTACATACTTCATTGTCTGTTACAGATTTGAGGTGTTCCTGAAGAAGTGTTATAAACTTTAAATTGACATTTGGGCCATCCATTGACACTTGTATCAACTTAGAGAGTGGAAGAGGAGAAATACCATCCAGAAAATGCTTCAGTAATTCTTCAGCAGTGCTCCTATCGAAAAACACACTGTTTAAGTAACGACTGATGACTTTATGATTTTCCTTGTCCCAGAATCTAATTACAATGTCCATCTGTCCTCTTTGAATAACTTTATTCAATGCCTCATCAAAACAAATTACAAAGTTGTTACATGATTTTAGGCGGTCCAGTAAATTATTATGAAAGAATGGAGCCAAGCCATGCACAATGAAGTATGCAGCCTTGTCTCCACCAAGGGTAAAGGCATTGGCAATGGAACACTCGGGAAACATCAATTGAAAAATTGTACTTAAATTATTGCACGAATTGAAAGACATTTTTTTGTCAACAACTTGCATAGCCCAAATGACTTCCGCCTTAGTTATATCATCTTTTATAACAAAAGTGTTATGGTTTCTTTGAGGCACTACACTAATTTCACTTTTAGCAACAGCTTCCTTCTGCGACGTTACGATTTTCGATGAAACAGAAAAACTCTTCGAGCAACCAGCAGAATCATCACTAGGTAGAATGTCTTTGTGTGCCAGAGATTCTCTTGAAACTGGGGAGCTCGATGAACCTGAATCACTTGACTTTTTTGAAAAAAAAAGTCAACAGAGAGCGTTGATTTGTCAAAGTTTCAAGAGTTTTGATATGAGTTGGTCCTTTTGCATGGGAAGCTAATGCTTGCTTTCCCATATTACTTAAGTTTATAATTTTTTTGCACACTTTACAAAATGCCTGCAGCTTATTACTTTCAACACCACTTATCCAGTATGAGAATTCAGGAAAATGGTCTGGGCTTAGCCAGAGCTGGTTAAAAACGGTTTTTTTGTTAGACATTGCTGGTGTAGTCTAATCAGTCCTGGTGCACTGTATCAAACTATAACGATGACAAACCTTGAACAAGAACAAAAACAAGTGATCACTAAAGTTAAAAGAATTGTCATGTGCAGGCTAGGAGACCTCTGCGTTCACATTCTGAAATAAAATGCTACCAAAACTTGTGTTAGGGCAAGTTTGAGCATGGTAAGTGCCCCTCAGCTTTCTTCATTGGGGCAGTGGCTTATGACGCAGTAAATAGAAAAAATATTTTCTTTGTTTTTTCTAAGTGTGACATGAAGACATGAATTGTCATTTCCCTGACTTTCCCTGACCTTTTTAAAGCTTCCCTGACTTTCCCTGACTATTATTTTTTTCCCTGACTTTCCCTGACTTTCCCTGACTTTCCAGAGCGTAGGAACCCTGTAATAAAAAGTGTCAAAGTGTATTACATTTTATTAAATGTGTTATTTTAACCTGGTTTTGATTTTGATTTTGTTTAGTATTTTTTCCAAACACCATACACATTAATTTTTCAAAACATATAATTTATGCATGAAACTCAGATTAAGGTATGGATGGATGGATGTAAGGGACACGAGAAAATGAATATTTTTGCAGTTTTAATACCAAGATATTTTTTTCTGGACAAAAGAAATCAAATATTTCTCCAATAGGAACATATAGTTTACATTTCTTCACATGGTGACCTCAACAGTTGTTTAATATCTGTCAAGAGTGTCCTGAAATTTAATGACAACTTTTTCTCTTCGTTTAAAATATTTGTCATTTAATGCCGCTATGATCATGACAGATATTCAACGATAGTAATAATAATAATAATATTTAGCACGGCATATTACTACCCATTTGAGTTATACACTTAAGTAATATTTACACTAACGAATTAGGAATTGGGAATGTTGAATATAGAGCAAGTTCGCAAGCATTTGCGCGCAAGGGGAATGGACAACCATCTAGGAAAATCCCCCTCCCCTCCCCCCAGTTCACCCGAGCGAGATTCAAACCTTGATCTCCCCGTCCTTGACAGTCTAGCTCAACACGAAACTAGTGTGTTAGCTAACTATAACACTGGGGCAGGTAGATATTCAACAACAGTTGATATCACCATATGAATAAAATGAAACTCTATGTTTATGCTGAAGCAATATCTTATTTATTTTGGCCAAAAAAAGTTTTTGTAATAAAACTACATAAACATCGAACTTTTCTCATATTCCCTACACTCTCAACTTATAGAATATCGACATCGTCTTTACGATTCACATATTATATTACATACAACTAACCATTGTGGATATCAAGAGGCAAGATGTCTTGACGTGGTGCTTGCACCCAATCGTTGCATTGCCCATTGGCGATGGCGGCTTTGAGATCCTCGTTATGGCAGCCATAGTCCCCTGTAGCCACTTCTAAAACTGATGGTTAATATTGTCCGTTAAATACTGGAATATCACACATAATTTGTGAACTTATAGATTAATTAGGTTTTTAGGAGCATATTAGCTGTCACAAGGAGAAACAGGGTTAGGAATGAATTTGTCTGGACAAGAGTTGGGCCAGAGGGAAATCATGAGGTAGCAGAAGAAGTAAGAGTGAGACAGTATGGTCATGTAATGAGGATATTGGAAATCATGAGGTAGCAGAAGTAAGAGTGAGACAGTATGGTCATGTAATGAGGATATTGGAGTATATGATGTAGTAGAGGAAGCAAGGTGAGATGGTATGGTCGCGTGATGAGGATATTGGAATATATGAGATAGTAGAGGAAGCAAGGTGAGATGGTATGATCGTGTGATGAGGATATTGGAGTATATGAGGTAGCAGAGGAAGCAAGAGTGAGACGGTATGGTCGTGTGATGAGGATATTGGAGTATATGAGATAGTAGAGGAAGCAAGGTGAGATGGTATGATCGTGTGATGAGGATATTGGAGTATATGAGGTAGCAGAGGAAGCAAGAGTGAGACGATATGGTCGTGTGATGAGAATATTGGAGTATATGATGTAGTAGAGGAAGCAAGGTGAGATGGTATGGTCGTATGATGAGGATATTGGAGTATATGAGATAGTAGAGGAAGCAAGGTGAGATGGTATGATCGTGTGATGAGGATATTGGAGTATATGAGGTAGCAGAGGAAGCAAGAGTGAGACGGTATGATCGTGTGATGAGGATATTGGAGTATATGAGGTAGCAGAGGAAGCAAGAGTGAGACGGTATGGTCGTGTGATGAGGATATTGGAGTATATGAGATAGTAGAGGAAGCAAGGTGAGATGGTATGATCGTGTGATGAGGATATTGGAGTATATGAGATAGTAGAGGAAGCAAGGTGAGATGGTATGGTCGTATGATGAGGATATTGGAGTATATGAGATAGTAGAGGAAGCAAGGTGAGATGGTATGGTCGTGTGATGAGGATATTGGAGTATATGAGATAGTAGAGGAAGCAAGGTGAGATGGTATGATCATGTGATGAGGATATTGGAGTATATGAGATAGTAGAGGAAGCAAGGTGAGATGGTATGGTCGTGTGATGAGGATATTGGAGTATATGAGATAGTAGAGGAAGCAAGGTGATATGGTATGGTCATGTACTGAGGATGAGAAAGGAAATAATTCCAAGAAGAATTATAGAGATAAAGTTTGGAGGTAAAAGACTGCAAGAAAGCGATGAGAAGGAAAGTTAATAGCAAGTGTAAAGGTGAGAATAGAGGAACGAAAGCAAATTAAGAACAAATAGTTGTGGAATGAAAGAGGAAGCTGGAGGTATTTTACTAAACTGAGCCGGCCACAGGCTGGAAGTAGTTGATGATGATAGGAATTATTTAGTGCCATTTAAGTGTTGCTGATATTATTTAAGATGGTGCTAGTACGATTTACTAGACAAGTTAACTTAGTAGCATCATGTTTGAATCCTAGCTATGTTGTATTCCCCCCCCATGAAGATGGTTTTTTTCACTCTTCATCCAAGTAAACTTAACTTTAATATAAAATAATGAAAGATTATTTTTTTCCATCCATTTTATTTATTGTGTTTCTTATTTTGTGACTCTATCTAACTAAATAACTTTCTGACCTTAAGGGAGTTGAAAGTTCATGGCCATCAAAACAGAAGTTCATGACCGCCAGAACGTAAGCTCGCTATTCAACCCTATCCTGAGATATTTACATCAAATCCGTAAAATGAGACCCAACCTACCTCAATTCTATTTTCACATTTTTCCTCCCATCAAAGTTTTGGTGCAAGCCTGATATCACCCATGAGTGTCACACCTCTGCCTGCACACCTTGATTATCCTTAATATGTTCTAGGATGTGTGCATACCATAAAGTTCTTAGTTATATAACTCAGAGAGTGTAAGACAATTTTTTTAAGGTATTTATGCACTTTATGCACATACAGATTATATCAGCACACGACTTATAAACTAACTTAAATATACAACAGCCAACTGCTACTTTGACACTGCGAAAGGGGGAACCCCAGTTTTACTAATTATAAATGTTTTGGCCATGCCGATGATTGAGCCCGGGACCCTTAGTTCATTAGCCAGACATACTACTGACTGAGCTAATGTGTTGTACTGCTAGACACACATTTAATCGTTTTTATAAACACTTGTAAAGAGTTATTAATGTCTGGGACAGCAATTATAGTGAAATTCAAATTCCTCAAATCCCTTTTTTAGCAGGTTGCAAAACATTATAATCACGGGAATGTTTGTGTGGAGGGGGATCATATTTGAATTAATTTAAATTAGTTGAAAAATTAACCTGAACACGGGAATCGAACCCTGGACTTTTGGCTTAGTACACCAATGCTCTGCCCCTGAGCTATCCAGGACTCATCAATGTTTGTATCGTTATCCTAGCGCATGTGGTCCACTTACTGAAGTCTGCAGGGTTGTGATAGGCCGGACACTCCAGTCCAACTTCTGAGAGGAACGGCACCATGCCCTTGGCACTGCCCCTGTATATACAGACGCCATCACTGACGACGTACAACAAGTCGAACATCTCCAACAAGGTGGCGCTGGGCTGGTGGATGGTGCATATGATGGTGCGACCCTCCCTCGCAAGGAGTTTCAGCAGGGACACACACTGGAGGCAAGAGGAACTATCCAATCCGCTGGAAATAGTATGGAAACCTTAATCAGAGGGTTTACATATGTGTGTCAAATTTTGAAATTCCATGAATTTCCCAAGTTTTTTAAGGCCGAAAAAATATGAATTTTACCTGTATTTTGTACATTTGACTATATATTTTAAGAAAAATCTTAATAATTTTATAGTTTAATACTAATTTATCTACACAAGGAATAATAAATATGGCCTGCTTCGGTGGTAGAATGAACTAAGGCCTCTTTCTCACAATAGACTGGACTGCCAATGACTAGATCAGGGTTTGAATCTGGGTCAGGTGGATTAAGGGTAATTTTTTCTAAATAGGTTTTCACTCTCCTTCCTTGGCGAATCTTAATCTTAAAGGTCCGAAACTTCACCTTCAAAATTATTGGGAGCTAAGCATTTCTCCTGTTAATTCATTTGATCCCAACTTTAAAAAAAATCTTCTTTTGACTGAGGTTAGTGCTTTTTGTTTACTTTTTAAAGTGATTATAATGATTTTTAGGGAGGGGAGAAATTCAAACAGAAAGGGTTAAAATGATCAAAATTCTTACTGTTTAGGTTCCTTTTGGTTACTCAACTCTGACAGTTGCTTGTTGCCTTAGTTTGTTGTCACAGTCCCATGCTTAAGCAAGTGGAGCTGCTAGCATAACTTGCCAAATTGAAAAAAAAACTTAGTCCCAATCATAAATCATATAAACATTATATAAGTAATTTATAAAAATTAAATCCAGCACGCAGACTAAACTTCAAGCTCGTTTGATTTGTTAGTGATGAGTTCTGTTTTCAAATTTTAACTGTGGGTACTACGGGGGATTTTTCTTTAAACTACTTCTCCCTTCGCAATAATAATGAAATGTTTACTCTAAATCAACCCTAACCTGCTAGTAAAATTAAATGTGAATAACCATACAGATAGTAGGATTCAGTGAAAATCCTTATTGTGATGGTATAAAAACAAAAATTGGAGTCAAACACCAAAAAATGTGTTTTTTTTTTTTTAATGCAGAGGAGGAAATATCGGACTTAATGTATACCTTGTAAAATGCAGTTGGACTTGATGTGTGTCTTGTAAAATGCAAAGGAAAAAAATTTAGACTTGAGTGTTTCTTGAAAAATAAATAAGAGCAAAAATTGGACTAATATGTTTCTTGCAAAATGAAGATGAATAGAATTTTAAGTTAATGTTTGTCTTGTAAAATGCAAAGGAAAAAAATTTATACTTGAATGTTTCTTGAAAAATAAATAAAAGCAAAAATTGGACTAATGTGTTTCTTGCAAAATGAAGATGAATAGAATTTTAAGTTAATGTTTGTCTTGTAAAATGCAAAGGAAAAAAATTTATACTTGAATGTTTCTTGAAAAATAAATAAGAGCAAAAATTGGACTAATGTGTTTCTTGCAAAATGAAGATGAATAGAATTTTAAGTTAATGTTTGCCTTGTAAAATGCAAAGGATTAAAAGTTGGACTTGATATGTACCTATCTTGTAGAATGCAAGAAAACAAAAGTTGGGACTTAATGTGTTTCTTGTGAAATGCAGAGGAAGAAAATTTTGACC
Source organism: Timema cristinae (assembly GCA_039000515.1). NCBI lineage: Eukaryota > Metazoa > Arthropoda > Insecta > Phasmatodea > Timematidae > Timema > Timema cristinae. The sequence continues at coordinate 20,459 of JBCFYV010004200.1, read as the reverse complement.
TTACATGTTTCTTGCAAAAGGAAGAAAATATTTTATTTCAATGTACCACCGACCTTGTTGGTTCGTCGAAGAACATAACAGGTGGATTGTTGAGAAGTTCTAGTGCTATGGCGAGCCTCTTTCGTTGACCCCCAGAAAGGGACCCCGTCATGGTGCGACGAGATTCAGAGAGGCCTAGAGCATCTAGAATGATTGTGATCTGGAAAAATAAAATAAATTACTGTTGGCATAGAACTTGAGCCATTATAATGTACAACATCCATACAGGTTCCTGAGAGAATTTAGGAGATATGGAGCGATGACATTTTAGAAATACAGAAAAACCAAAATTTCCTTTTATGGACTTATAATGTGAATGCAGCAATATTTGCTGTGGCTTAGAGAAGTGATGCAGGGAGTGGAAGGGGGACAGGGTCATGGGAAAACATTTCCATTTGACCCCCTCCCTCTGCCTTTATAGGAAATATATTCATAAAACAATATTAAGAGCCCATATTAGAGCTGATTCATCAGGATCTATTGGATACAAGCGTGAGTATGCTCAAACTAAAAATCTCAACAAAATGCCGCTTTTTTGCATTCTTCACTTGAAACGAATGAAATTTCAATAAGAGAAATTAATTTTTAGTTTTAAAATAACTATATTCTGATGTTGTAATTTTTTTACTTTCTTGTTGTACTTCACAAATGTAAAAAAAAATAAAAAAATGAAATTTTGTTGAATGTGGATCAATGTTTCATGACCTATGAAATTAAAAAAGTGGTTTTCTCACTGACGTTTGTCTGTCTGTCTATATCTCGGGCTAGAGCTGAAACTATTTCACCTAAAACTTGGTATCTAGATTTTTCATAGGGTTCCCTGAGGAGTTTTTGAAATTACTCATCCGGCCATAAAATTACACTCTTTTTGATACTAAATAACTTATTTAAAACATATAGGACTATTAAAGATAAAAATCTTTTATTTGAAAAAAATATATATATATTGAATGAGTAGTTTCAGAACTATAAGCAAATTTATATTTTTTAATTGAGGTCTTTGAAGTGTGGACTTGATTGTTATGGTATTCGATGGACAGTGAAGTTCCTATTTTCTCAATGTTTCTCTAAGAGTGTATATTATTTTATTTATACTCTTTGGTAAAATGTGATGCTCTTTTTTTTCATTGTGTTTATGCAACAATATTTATTGATTTGTTTCACATATTTTAAGAATGTTTTTAATAAATGTCTCCAAATCAGCAAGGCTGTTTGTGTGGTGCACAATACCATTTGTTTAGAATGGAATGAATAGTTTCAATGGTCCCAGTTCCATTGTTTTCTTTTTAATGAAAACCACAGAAAACTGGACTAATATGTATTATTTAGTTCAAGATATATTACCTACCTAAGCAGTGACACCACCAGGGGGGGGGGGGGGGTACCAAAGCTACTTTCTGAGACACATTTTGTGTGTAGTGTATCAGTAGAAATTTATCGTTTAAAAAAATATCCCTGTAGTTAGTTATAACCACAAAAAGATTATTAGTAAGCACAGCTTACAAGGAGACCTACCGTATCAATATAAATATAAAGACAACTGTATACTAATTTAAATTTTTGAATCTTTTTAATGCCCATGCGTTCAGATTTTATTACAATGATGCTTTAAATTTCATTTGCACTTGCTACAACCATGTGCTGTTGGTTTCATTGTTGTTGGTGTTTTTATAGTCGCTGATTTGGTGTCACTTTAACCAAATGAAACTATGTAAATGTTAGTATATTTAGGTTAGGCCTAAGATATTGTAATTTAAAGGTGTGATTTTAATTTTACAAGTTGTTTAAGGCACTACTATTGCCATTGCTTCTCCGATTTACAGGAATTATGATTTACGCGTCACATTATTACAAAAAAAACATTAATAAGGATTCTGTATAATCTGGTGTGGGAGGAGGTCTATGATGTTGACACTAACCTAAGTTACATGACTGTACTTAAGTTAGACATTATTACAAGGTAAAATGAGTTCTTTAGTTAGAATAAGATTGATTAGATAAGTGATTTACCATGTTTCTTTCATAATAATACTATGATTAATAAAAAAATATATGTATACATAAATTGTACATAATTAAATTAATGTGCAATGTAATACCCACTTGAAGTTATTATTTTAACATTTGCTAGAACAAAGTTTAAAATAACACCTGATAAAATATTTTTAAGTATTGCTTAGATAAAACACTATGATTATGATTAATTATAATGGTTGCCCACTTTTGATCTATAATCAGTAAAGGCTAGTTGATGTCAAAGGTAAATGTATAATGGAAAGTGTATTGAAATGCTATCGTTATCTCCCAACAATGCTCCACAACAGCTGTGTGGTGAAGAGGACAGTAATGTAATATAGCTGTCAACAATGCTCCACAACAGATGTGTGGTGAAGAGGGCAGTATTATAATATAGTTCACAACAATACTCCACAACAGCTGTATGGTGAAGAGGGCATTATAATATAGTTCACAACAATACTCCACAGCAACTGTGTGGTGAAAAGGGCAATAATGTAATATAGCTGTCAACAATGCTCCACAACAGCTGTATGGTGAAGGGGGCAGTATTATAATATAGTTCACAACAATACTCCACAACAGCTCTGTGGTGAAAAGGGCAATAATGTAATATAGCTGTCAACAATGCTCCACAACAACTGTGTGGTGAAGAGGGCAGTAATATAATATAGTTCACAACAATGCTTCATGACAGCTTTGTGGTGAAGAGGACAGTAATATAATATAGCTCTCTAAAATGTTCCAAAGCAACTAAGTGATAAAAAAAAAAGATTATAGGCCTTACTGTATTATAATTTATAGTTCACAGCATTATTAGTGATGAAAAAATTTGTCTTGGGATTTTCACAAGCCCCCATCCTTCATATTTTGTAAAACAAAATTTAATTTAGAAAAAAAAAATCTAAATTGAAGTTTGTTAGTATTAAATTTATTGGTACAGCCATGTAAAGAGCATAATGACACATCTAATTCTAAAGCTTATATGAAACCAAATTAATGTAATACTATTTTAAGTTAGTAAATTATCAATTTAGTCAAGGCCAGGCAAAGAGAAAAGTTCAGAGAAAAACAAAGCACATTTTATTATTTTATTTTATTTTATTGCTGACTTAATCTGAATATATCCATCTTTAAGTTAGAGTTGTCATTTAATCACTAGTCGGTGTTAAAATACTGTTTAGTAGCTTCTAAAAATAATAATAATTATTATTATTATTATCATTATTATGTACTATGTTCAAATCTGTTAAGGCGATTGGCCCTTTTCAATTGGCGTGGAATTGTAGAGCCGTGGGAACAAACGGTTATCTTCAAGATTTTTTGTTGTTTTCCCATTTTCTTTTCGGAAACGGTTTGTTCAAGAATAGAAGTATGTTCATCAAGTTATACTTTTTATATACACACCTCTTCTATAATTTTAACAGTGATCAAATATCGATAAAATTGACGTTTTTCAATATAACACTGCCGGCTTTATAACAAAAAATAAGAAAATGTAGCAATTAATTAACATCAATACATTATCTTAGAAGAGGTGTTTAAAAAATTACTATAAAAATTTCACTCGTTCTCGAGAAAACTGATATTTCCGAACGTATGATTTTTCCGCAAGACCTGTCCAGTAGCTAGCGCCATCTATAATTTCCTTGATCATTTTGTTATTGTTGGCGCGGAAGGATACTTTGATCGGTTGGGAAGCCCCGACACGTCTTTCACCCTCCCGCCCACTATCCCACCAAATAGGTTTTAGACTTGCCCTCGAAAGGGCCAAGGACCTTAATGATGTATCAAAGTTTTGTGCTTCCTTCTAAATATTTCAAGGCTGCTAAACATCATTGCGGGTGTCGAAGCGAAGGAGACCTCCGACATTTCGATGCTCAGTACAGCCCCTATATTACAATTAGTCCCGACCTACCCTGGCCGCTCTCCCTTTGGACGACAGCTCCTTCCGCGACAACTTGAGTTCGGCGGCGATGTTCATGGCCTCCTGTACCGTCAGCAGCGGTTGCAACATGTCGTCCTGCATGATGTAACAGGAGCGTCTACGAAATTGTCGGACATCTCGCTGCTTGCCGTTCACCAACACCGAACCAGTCATACCGGTCCTCCTGTTGACACATCAATATAACTTTTTTTCAATTTAATTAATACTATCAAATCAACAAGGCACTGCCCGTGACCCACTGTGGTATAAGAATTATATTAGCCCCCCCCCCCCCCTTCCCCCCAATTCTAAATCAGATTAAAAAAAATTTCCTCAAAAATTTGTTTAAAATAGCCTAATTAAAAAGCTAATTAAAAATTTAAAAATCCGGCTTCAGGGTGCATTCGGCCCCCCTTCCATCCATCTATGTTAAAAATGTCAGATCTCTTCGTGCCGTAGATTTGGCTGGGCATCGCACAAACAAATAAACAAACACTTTCTTTTATTATTATAGATACCCGCCTCGGTGGAGTAGTTAGCTAACGCGCTAGTCGTGTTGAGCTGGATTGCCGAGGACGGGAAGATCGAGGTTCAAATCTCGGTCGGGTGAACTGGGGGTGGTTTTTCCTAAATTGTTTTCCACTCTCCCTCCACGAAAATGCGAGTTCACTTCCTCTAAATTCAACCTTACTCATTCCTAATCCATTAGCGTAATTAGTACTTAAGCGTATAACCCGAACGGGTAGTAAGATGCGGTGCTAAATAAAAAATAAATAAAAATAGTCTTATAGATGTGGCTATAGCAGTACTTAACTACTATAGTAGCTTGATTTACATTTGTTGAAAATGACCTTTGGACACGAGAATCGAAGCCGGGACCATTGGCTTAGCACGCCAATGCTCTAACCACTGAGCTATCCAAGTAACGCCCCGCGCTCAGAGTAATTCTTCACTCATAGTTTAAGGTTGAGTCTGTAATGGACATGTTGTATTGTATACTTGGCAGCATAAAGCCCTCCCGTGTCGCGGATGGTTGCGGTTTTTGATAGCTCGCGATACTATTGGCCGCTCATATGTAACTCACGATTTCCGCACGTCCCTCGCAGATTCTGTATGAGTGAAGGATGACCCTGGGCACGGGACGACTACTGGATAGCTCAATGATAGGAGCAATGGCGTACTAAGCCAAAGGTACCGGGTTCGATTCCCGTGTACAGGTGTCATTTTTCAATTCAAATAATATAATATAAATGATGATACGACCCGTCATTGTCGACAAAGCCACCCTTGAATACTTGCACATTTAGACATGACAGACGGGGAAAGGGGGGCGAGGGGTCTTTCCCCCTATTTTATTATGAATAGACATTGTCTGCCATCTAAGAAAGCTATTAGATCTACAGTAGCCCCATGACTTCTTTGGTGCTGACTGACAGCTCACAGCTGACAGCCGACGGCTTCGAATAGTTACCAGACCAAATTATGTATCCCTACGCCGTATCATATGATCTGCTAAAAGATGTGTTTAGCAGCTGTCACTTCTGACAGTCAAAATTTAGGTATATACCTAAATGTTTACTGTCAGCTGTCAGTCAGCACCAAAGAAGCCATGGGGCTACTGTACTTTCACGTACTCAACGTCAAGTCATGTGCGCAGTTGTCACTTTGGATGAATATTAGTAATACATATAAAATAGAACTATTCATTTGTTAAAATGTTATCTCTTTTTTTTAGTGCAAAAATTTTTATTTTTAAAGCGATGTTTATGAAAACTGGACTAAGTCACGCTCAGACCATTGGGATAAAAGTATTCGTAAATTTAAAAATCACACCCGGGCAAGGGAATCGAACCCTAGACACATAACCAGGTGTATTTTTTTCCCTTTTTTACGAATATGATACTCGATTAAGCTATCCATATCCATAACCTTAAAAGTTAATTTCCACCTTCTAGGCCTCGCTATTCATGTACACTTCGTTTACCCTGAAAAGTAGCAAGCTCGCCTTGCTTGTTTCCACTATGGCACAACTTATATGATAGGACCGTAGTGTAATCCGTAAAGGTAAGTGTTTCACCTCCCACAGTAAACCGAGTGTATCATTGATTGTACTTACTTCCATGAGGAGATTTATGTTCGCGGCGGCCACCTAGCCCTTTTCCACAAAGGTATACCTTGATTTTCATAGGAAGCCCGTATGAGAAAATAAAAACTTTTTTTTTTGTGGCCAACATTGATAACATTTTACTATTTACATAACTATACATACATACCTAATCACGCCGTTCCTTACGGTGTAGGCAAGAAACTGTGCATTCATCTCAAAACACAACTCCTTACTTAATCAATCCTCAATAACTTTCTCCACACTTCCCTATCCTTGCATATTCCCTTCACTTCAACAACAACCATAGTCCGAGTCCTACATGTTCTTTTATTCTTGAAACTCTTAATGCTTCTCTTTTTTTTTTTCACACATTCGTCTACAACATTCAGCCACTTCTAACATGATCTACACCTTCCTTTTTATCCACACTCTACTTTCATATATTTTCGTTGTCACTCGATCCACACTCATCCTCTCAACATCTCCAAACCAACATAACTCGCTTCTTTCATAATAACCTATTGGATTCCCTTTCAAACCGCACTCCTTCAGCATCCATTCATTACTGACTCTGTCCATACGAGTTTTTCCACATATATTTTTTAGATATCTCATTCCAATCACATTCACCTTGATCTTGTGTTTCTCATGACAAAACCACACTTCATATCCATAAAAAAAATGTTGGCGTTAACACACTTTTATAGACCACCATCTTTGCCTCTTTCGATACTACTTCCTTCTTTACAATAGTCGATACACCACTCCACATACTACTCTCCGATATTTTATTATATTATTAGTGATATTTTATAGGTATTTATAATATCTATCAAAATCGACAGTTGCAGATCACGTGACTTGACGTATGATTACGTGAAAGTAGATCTAGTAGCTTTGCTTACTGTCAAATAACAGGCTTCCTATGAAAATCAGTGAATACAGGTATTGTCATGAGAGGCTGATTCAGTTGTTTTTAAGTGAAAATTGTTTTAAGTGAAAAAGTGTTTGGTTCACTAAACTATAAGAGTCAAGAACTAGCGACTAATGAACTACGGTGTTTTGAAACTAAGTTACAGGTTAAATTAGTCAGTCATTTTCTTTTTATTTCTGAAGGAAATTAAGAAAATGAACGGCGTTTTCTAACTACCGCACGATGTCTCTTGTCACATCGAAACTAAGCAAGTTGACAAGTGTGGCGGATGTTCGATTATGCTATCAGCGTCCTTGGTCCAAACAAAAGGCTTCTCCATCAAACTTAAGCTTGATTCACTCGCTGTATGTTGACCCATGATGCATTGCAACGCTTTAAAACAGCTGATTATCAACATGTTTTATTTTCTAGTAGATAGACATATATTTTAGATCATTCTCCCGATGGTTGTTTACAAATTGTAACGCTGTGTCGTGGCACAATCCAATACATCAATAAACACGCTTTACATTAACGAGTTATTTCAAATCTCCTCACAACAGCCAACGAAGCTGTCTGCTAGCTTCTGACTGTAGAGCGCACGCGCACTAATTTGAGACGGTTGGTTCTGAGATTCGATTGGTTCTCCTGTGACGAACATCTCGAGCAGAGCGGACAAAGTAGAGAATAGTTGAACTTCAGCAGAACAGCTCGCGCCGATTAAGCGGAAATCTTGTGATTGGCTTAGAGCTCGTCACGTGACCACGTTTCTGTTCTGCGCTAGTTTTTTGGTGAACGTGTGGATCCACAGTAAGTCAACAAACTACTGTCCGAGTTGGATAAGCAAATGGAACTTGAGCAGGTTGTATCATTTTAAACACTTACTGTAATATTTTTTTTAAACTTCCTATAATCATTATAACCCCTTGTTAAGATTGTGCAATACAATTTTGATGGTCGAATTACCTTAAAGGGACTGCCTAGGTTGTTAAAATATTGCTAATCCGTTGTTGCATTTAGGTTAAATATTAACATTATCTTTAACAGTACACGAGTTTGGTGTATACTGTAATGAACATTAACTATTTTCTATGATCCTATACAGGCGCGGATACAGGGGGGGGTCAAAGGGTCAGCTGACCCCCCTGTGGTGTTAAGAAAATTAATTTAAAAAATGTATATTTAGAAAGAAAATACCAAAAAAATTAAATCATAAAAGTTTTTATCTTTCCTAGGGATGTGCGAATGTTCTTTTAGTCTCAGGTGAAGCAAAGATTGAAGCATGGCAAGAAAGGTTGAAGCTGAAACCAAATACAATTTTTTTTTATCAAATAACACTATTATTAATTTTTAAATTATCTACTAATACTTCTAAATAAAGATAAAGTTTAGTAGGGAAAAAACACACTATATTATATTATTTTTATGCTGACATATCTGAGTTTATTCCTGCTTGCGTTACACTATCAAGTTAGTGTTAAAATACTTTTTATTGCTGTTATGTGATTATTATAATTTATTTAAATGGGTAGTAATTAGTGATTTTCAAATATTTTCATTATTTATAGAGGTTTTATTATAACTTCAAAACTTCTCAATATGCTAAGGTTATAGTGGTTGTCGAAGTGACGAAGTCGAATCGAAGGTGACTTAGGCTTCAACTTTGACTTTGACATTTCGAAGATTTGCACACCCCTACTGAATTCCTAGTGCAGGCTGTTCACCTCATACACCTGTCTTCAACACAAGTAATGGACCGAGTTAAATAGGGGTGGAGTGTACTATTTTTAGAAAGACTTACCCCCTTCCAGTGAAAAATACGCTAATCTGTTTCAAACCAGTCAGAGGTAGCTGGAAATATTTACTTTTAGTATACCGGAGCGATTCGTTCAAGTGGCCTTGGACGTGGAACATTTTACGTGTGTGTTTCGTTTTGTTAATGCTTATGTGCAATAAAGTGTAATTTATAAATATTTCAGTCTCTTTGTGATTATAATGACCTATGATGGTTTTATTTACTCTTAGTAAACTGTGAGTGTGATATTTGTGTTTTGTTTTTTATGGTTATTGTGCTACTGCCTATTGTCATTGTGATACTGTGACTTTGATACTTCCTCCTGCTATTCAATTTTGTGAAACTGTGGATTTAATTGAAAATAGTGCGTCAGTGAACTTTATTTGTGACTCACCCTCAACCAGTGGATCTAATTCAAACACTAAAATCTCTATAGAAAGTGTAGGACCAGAAAAATTTGATATGGGCAACTTTGTTGGAGCTGAAACTATTTCCGATGATTTAAAATACCACATGCTAGTAGAACCGTGGACTTCACCACTAAGCTACAAGTTCCCTAATCTTGTTCAGTCAGGAGGTATTAGACATTTTCAAAGATCATGGCTGGACAAGTTTGTTTGGTTGACGTACAGTGCTAAGGACAATGGCGCTTATTGTATTGCATGTGTACTTTTTGGATCAAAGGAAGGAGGTAGGAGTAGAATATCTCTCGGAAGCTTTGTACGGACTCCGTTTCTAAACTACAAAAAAGGAAATGAAATGCTTTGCGGACATGCCTCCAATGAATATCATAAAACAGCAATTATAAAATGTTCTGAATTTAAGAATACATTTTAAAACAGGACACAATCAGTTGAAGTCAGACTAAATTGTGAAGTGAAAAAAAGAATTGAAGAAAATCGAGCACGTTTGATACCCATGATAAAGACAGTTATACTATGTGGCCGACAAAACTTTCCCCTAAGAGGTCATCGTGATGATGGAGAGCTTAGCGAAAACGATAGCACAGAAAATGAGGGAAACTTCCGAGCACTTTTAAGATTCCGTATTGATGCCGGTGATAGTGATTTAAAGAATCACATAAAAACAGCGCCCAAAAATGCAACATTTATTAGTAAAACAACTCAGAACGAATTAATTGAAGCTTTTGGAGAAGTTATCCTTAGTAAAATTGTTAAGTCTATTAAAGCAGGGCAATTTTTTTCGGTACAAGCAGATGAAACAACGGATGTTGGAACAGTTGAACAGATGAGTCTTTGTGTTAGATTTCTGGACATACTTTCACTCAAAATTCGAGAAGAATTCTTAGGTTTTGTGGAAGCGAGAAATCTCAGTGGCGAGGCTCTCACAAACTTACTTCTTGAAAAATTAAACAATTTGGGACTTAAAATTGAGAACCTGCGTGGTCAAGGGTACGATGGAGGGTCTAACATGTCTGGTAAAATCAAAGGTGTGCAAGCTCGTATTAGGGAAAAGCAGCCTCTTGCTATATATATGCACTGTGCTTCTCACAAACTAAATCTGTCCATTTCTAAAGCATGTTCTCTAACAAGTATAAGGAACGCTACTGCTGTGGTCAGTAACGTAACAAATGAAGTAAGAGAATCCAGTAAACGAACAGCTTTAATGAAAGCAAAACTACATGAACAATACCCTGAAGAAACAAAGTGCAAACTCAAAACGCTTTGTGAGACGCGTTGGGTAGAACGACACGATGCATTTTTACAATTCTTACATGTTTTTGATGCAGTTGTATGTTTCCTACAAGTATTTGATGCGGAAGCACTATCATCAAAGTCAGCACTTTTACTCACCTCAGTTCTCAGGTTTGAATTTATTATAACTCTGCATATTGTTTCATTTATCTTCAGTATAACAGTCACGTTGTCTCGTCAGTTTCAAAACCCTTCGTTAGACCTGAAAAACTTCTATAATATGGTAGCAAATGTTTTAGAGACATTGAAAGATTATCGGAATAACCCTAATAAATATACAGAGGTCTATAATGAATCGGTAAATTTGGCTGTAAAACATGAAATTGACATCACTTTACCAAGGACCTTTCGGACACAAACTCATGGGCTAAATGTTGCTGCATATAGTCCTGAGGAATATTATAGACTAAATGTTTACCTGCCATTTGTGGACTATCTTATTTCTGAATTGTCAACTAGATTTTCATCAACTGGACATAATAATATTATCACATTATACGGTTTAATACCAGCATTTGCCAACCAAGACAATGAAATTTTATTACAAGCAGCTCAAACATATGCTAATGGCCTTCCTGGGACTTCGTCAGAACTTCGTGGAGAGATTGACTTGTGGCAACAACGCTTGAAACATAAATCTAAGGCAGAGTGTCCATCTAGTGCGGTTGACAGCTTAATGCATGCTTCAGATGGTTTTTACCCAAACATTAAAGTTCTTCTCCACATTTTGTCTGTTCTTCCCGTGACTACTTGCACTAGTGAGAGATCATTTTCTACCCTAAGAAGGTTAAAGACATACTTAAGGGGGCCGCCTCGGTACGTGAAATAGTATCAATCGTGTGAGGAGGCCTCGTCTTAAAATGAAATGCTCTGTGCTGTTTTCTTGAACTACAGCGTCTGTCTCTGTCTAATCTTATCCTCTTTACACTTTCCCCACCACCCCATAACTACCACACGATGTCAGGAGGAGAGAAGAACGAAAAGGAAACCTATCTCAAGGTCAAAAGGAAGAATGCGCGGCTGAATCGCCCTACAGAGTCCAGCCGTCAGTCTGTATGTTTATCTTTTGGTATTTTGCTAGCTTGAGATTTTCGTGAAGGGTTCACAAACAAGCACAATCAATTCTTGATTAGATAGTTAAACTTGTCTGGAAACCGTAACAAAAAAATTGTCTTGAAAAACACACACTTTTATAGATGCCACTTTTTTAGGGAAATATGAATATTAACTATACAATAATTAATCACGTGTAGACCAAATTTATATCTTATCTCATTTAGTTGATAGCAGTGGCTTCAGAACCGAGGAGTATAAGGAGTTCCAACACACGGCCCTATACACCCAACCCCTTTTAGATTTATTCTATCGGAGAAAAGGTTTAGTAAATAATAATAAATAAATACATAAATAATAGGTTAATTGTCATGTGTAACCTATTTTCCACTCTTAATTAATTTTAATTTTAGGTGCTTATTCAAGCTATCAGTAATTTCCTCTGATTATTCTAGTTGACAGGAAAAAAGAAAGGAAAGTTTTTGATTAAATGCACCCGTCTTTGTTTAGAGAAAGTGCTGTGGATAAACTATTTATTATATAAATTAAAAACTTTTCCACGCAGGAGGACAGAATATTTATTAATATTGGATGCCTTAGCAAGCTATTTAGCGTTCTACTTGGTTTATTTTAGGGGATACTTCAATTCGATCTATAATACATACTGGTCATATGGATATATCGAAGTGAGTGCTCATAGAAATAAGAATATATAGAAAGAGGGTGGGGATAGGGGTGTTGGTTGAGGGGGGTGGAGTGTGGTTTTTTTAGAGTCCAAAAACAATTATAATGTATTTCTTCATCAACAAAGTGGGGGTAGTTAGAAATCTTTGCTTGAGTTTACTATTGTTTAAACAGTAAACAAGATAGAGTTACATTATTTGGCAATTTAAAAATAAAATCGTAACTCCAAATAGTTTCTGAAAGCATCCAATTTACAAAAATATGACAGTGGAAGCACACTTCAAATATCTTCTAGACGGGGGATCCAAAGTACAGAAGTTACAAGTCAATAGTCAATCCAATCTATTACTTATATAAGATTCATACTTTGAACAAAACACTTCATGAGGCTATACAGACTTGACAGCGTTAAATCCAGTTGGGTATGTCTCACACTCAGGCATGGATTCAAGGGTAGTGGGAATAAGAAGATATAATACCACCCCCCCCCCCTTTGAGCTATTTTTCAAAAATTTAATTGACGGATTGAAGGGTGCTGTACTTCTCTGCAGAAATACGTCCAATGTGTTCGAACATAACATGCTTCACCTTGTTTAACCCGAACCCTGGCTTTCCCGCTCACTCCCCTCCTATTTCACTCCTCCTTTTGTGTAATAAACAGCGTGTTATTTACTATTGATTTTATTTTCGTATTTTTACTAAAATATAGTCACTTGAATTAGGCATCTTTATTTTTGACAATTATTTTTTATGTTAATTTAAAAATTATAATCACAAAGGAAACAGTGGCTATATCTAGAAATTAAATATGGCAACCAAATCCAAGATAACAGATATTTATAACCAATATACGTTTAATCAGCAACTATTAGGTACAAAATATACTTAAAGAGCACCATTTTGAACTTTGGAAATATATATATTTTTTCCGGGAGTAAAAATACTCCTGGGGCACGGACCACCACTTTATTGGTTCCTAAAGGTATTCTTTTGTGGTGTAGTCTCCCCCCCCCCCTCGACATAATCCTGGATCCACCACTGCTCTCATTGTATTGAGATATTGGGTTATTTTCAACCATTGCTTTAAGGGGATTTAACATTTAAAAATAATTGCTTTGTATTTAATCTTTTATTTATCCTTCATGTTTTCAGGAGGGGGGGGGGGGGCGGAGGCTTGAACCCACTGAACCCCCTTGTGTGTACGCCCCTGCTCTATAGGTATCTTATTTTTAAAATTTTCTGGAAGAGGGTCACTCCAACTTTATTTCAGATACAAATAATTTAAAAAAATCCAGGTGACGACTCTAAATTGATTCTAAAAACATCCGATTACCACAAATGTCCAGGTGAAGATCATTTCAAATAGCATTTAAAGACATACATTGCATTTTTTTTTTTAGAGAATACCACTTTAAATAGTTTCTAGAGGCATCTATTTTTATTTTTCAATTAAAGGTGAGGACCACTCCAAATGGTTTATAGAAGCATCTAAATTAAAAAAAAAAAAAATGGAGATGACTTCTCCAAATAGCATAAAAATATTTGATTTTAAAAATTTGGGGAGGAGGATATCTACAAATACCTTTTAGGGACATCCACGTTTCAAACATTTATCGTGAAGAGTGGTAGAGTAAGGGAGGAAGGCAACTTCTCAAAAAACTCATTTTTTGCTTACAGCCCCCACCACCCCCTTCCTTCACAAATAACGTTACGCCGCCACTGGTATCAGCCAATCCTTGCAACTGGTACAAAATTATGGTGCAGCCCTGAACTTTTTTTTAATTGACCTACTATTGTCAACCAGAGAAGCTACGGCCTAGAGGTTTACAAGGGTGAAAGTTGAGAAATTGAATTTTATAGCTAGATTTTCATAAATAAGGCATAGACTAGAATTTTTTATTGATACTATGAATAGTTGATTGAATTCTTATTTATATATATATTGGTAGAGCTTAAAAAGACTTTCCTAAAATTTTATAAAGACAGGGATGGACTAAGTTGCAGGAGAAACAAGTGGACGCTCGAGGCGCCAGTAGTTACCGTGGGCGGAATTTAGTAGCTTGCAATAATTACGGCAAATACGGTTTTTATAGTATTTATATATTTTTTTACTTTCTCTCTATCTTACAGGTAGAGAGAGTATGGTGATCGTCAAAAAAATCAAACTCGAGATTTTGATGAATCTTGACGTTTCATGACTTCCTGAATTTAATAGCAATGCGATGACCTTAAGATGTGCAACACCTAATAAAATGTTAAAATTTTAACCGGAAGTCAAATTTTAATAGGAAGTGTGTAGACCCTTGCCGACCTAATATTAATCTTTTTTATTGGTCCAAACATACAAATGAGGACATTAATTCTTTAAAAATAAAATTATAAAATTTAAAACCGTGACTCAAAAGATGTTTTACATAAGTATAGTGCAATTTATGCTTAGAGTATATTATTTCGTTTCACATATATTTCAAGTTTTGAGTAAATATCGTCATTTTTAAACAATAGAGCGAGAAAGTCCGTGGGGGTTCTGTACCATTTATGTAAATATATTATGTTACTGTATATACAAATAGATCATTGGATGTAATTCTTGTATTTTAAATTTTGTTATGGTACATAATTAATTTTAAACAAATTTCAAAACTTTATAGTTCGTTTCATGACTATTCATATAACCATTTTACAGTGTAATGGATGGTATGGTATTTTTATAGCTTGATTAAATTGTAGACGTCATCAGGATTGATTTCATCATCACCACCATGCTTGAGGGATGGCAGAATTATTATCCGCTTGTGACAATACCCTAAGTCTGCTCCTGACTATAAATATCTCGTTCACCTTAATACCCCGGTTTATGCTAGTAGGCTAATAGTATTTGATATATGAAACCAATTGTTATTAGAAATATATTAGTAGGGCTAACAATTAGCACAGAAAAGTCAACCCTAAGAACGTCCACCCCACGCAAACATAGATATTCTATGAGAGTGGTTCCCATCCTTTACCATTTCGCAGACTCCCTCGAGCCAATGATAATTGACCGTGAGCCCGTAACCTACCCAGACAAACAGGGTGAAATAAAAAACTTACTATTCTACGTAACCAATTATATATATATATATTGTCTGACAGTAATGGAAAAAATAGATTTTTAAGAAAATTGTGAATAGCGTATTTTTTTAAAATATAATGTGAAAATACAAATAAAAGATAACTTAAGAAAACTAGGGCTTATATTTACTTCTCGGGCCCCCACAGGTGTCTTCGCAGACCACTAGGTACCCGTGAACCCAGGTTGGGAACCTCTATCACATTCAATCTCGAGTGTGGTGCATTTAGTAGACTTATTTCAGATATAAAATGTGGAGATTATTATTTAATTGGACAAGTAGTCAGGATATTATGGATCATGAAAACGAAATAACTAGCGTATGATGTCTAACAGCTATATGCTCACACAAAACTGATTATGGTTACCCTATAAAATTATTTAAAACTCACCTTTCTTCAGAAGAAGGAGACATAGATTTGCAATCTATAGTTTCTGTCTGTTTTTGCATATAAGGTTTTTGCTGGTTCGATGAATTGTTACCACCTCTGTTAGTATGTAAGTTATTTGTCTTTACTAAGCATACTCTGTGGATAAATAAGGTAACTTTTTAAGAAACTGATTTTTCTATGAATACGATTAAACTACAAAATCAAAAGCCTATAAACGGTATATTTGAAAATTTCTGACAGTAGACAAACATAAAGCCAAATTTATAATTCCGAAATGATGTTTTGTGTTTTGGTCATCAATCATCAAAATCATAGAAATTTATTACATACTTTTATTAAATGGTTATTTTTCTATAACCAGTAGATATATTCTGAAAATTGAATATAATGTTGTTGTATAAAATTGGTTAAATCTAATAAATCACTATGCTTTGCCTTAGATTTGGCATAATTTGTATTTCAGCTATTAGCTCAAAGATCTCACACCAAAAGTGTAATTACCTGAGCATTCTATTGCAAGGAAATATCATATGCATGCAAAATAATACAGGATTTAATTTTGTCAAGTGTGTTCAAGTATTAATTATTGTAACATAAAACTTTTGATTTTGAAAAAATCTAACAATTTAATTTAAAAAACTTAAAACAAATATTCCAGTACCCTATTTTTATTATTATGTACTCATGTGAACAAATATTATTCTTAAATTTAATTTCTTATGCATTATTAATAACACACTTTTGGTTTTAAAATAATCCTTTGTTACTTTTTGAAAACAAAACTATAAAATAAATATTAAAACAACAGTATAGAAAAAAATATATAATTTACTAGGGACGAGGAAGTATTTGATACGAAAAAGTGCTCTCACATTAGCGTGTATAAAACCAAAGTAAATTTCACATTTAAAAAAAACTACCGCTCATGCACCTTGGTGGAGATTCGTAAAGATTATCTCAACATGTAAGGAACTAGGTGCCTGGTGGTCTAGGGATAAGGTGTCAGACTTCTGTGCTAGGGGTCTGGGGTTCAATCCTCGGTCCCGGCACAGATTTATTTGATTGCCAAACCCTCCTTCACCTCTGTCAAGATGTGTGTTAATCACAACTTGGGGAATGTGAGGAATGCCAGGCCTTCACGTGGTTCGGATGCCACGTTAAACTGTAGATCCTCCATTTCATCTCACAATCACCCTACCATTAACATTAGCGTAAGTGCGTATAAGTCGAACGGGTATTAAGACATGGTGTTAATAATAATGTAAGGCACTAATCCTGAAACATTTGTCAATATTTAGTGCATGATTAGTGCTTTAAATCCTGCAGTCTCAGAATTAGTTCTTTATATACAACGTACTAAGAAGCGTACATTACTGGCTGAGGGAGACTAGCTTCACGCAGCCCCAACATGTAAAGCAATAATTCAGAAACACGTGTCAATACTTAGTATATAATCCTTGCTTTCAATCAATAGTGCTCAGTAATGATTAGAAAATGTAGGTTTACATCCAAAAAGTTACTTGAATTTACAGTATATCACAGGTAAACTTCTATATCTTGATACGACCCTAATTGTTGCGATATTTACGGTTAAACAATATGGGCTTTGTTTAATATTGAAAAGGCAAATTCACACTTACTCATAAATTAAATATGTTGCTCAAGATTTTTATATTGTAAAGCTGATTTTGGAACTTTTTCAGTTGAGATAACCAATCAGGCACTAATCATTGTAATAATTGCTTTAGATTTAACCTTCACCTATCAGAACTGAATTAATCTTTATTAAAATTAAATTTTATCTTGCGTGTAATAAAAATTTTGTTTTAATATATAGTTATACATATTTTAAGAAATTAAATTGTCCATTATCACTTTGTTGGTAATTAGTATACGTACAGTAAATATATACCTTCCCCTCTTATTTCTCTTCATTTAATGTTTTTTTTACAGTCCAAGGAATGACCAAACAAATAAATGCAAGAGAATTCAAATTATTGTTTTTTTTACTTCACGGGACTAGCTTAATTAAACTTCCGGACGGGATTTTAACCCCATCCTCCTGAATATAGGAGCAACACGGTAAAATGAAACTATCACGCAACCGTTGAACAGTGAACTAGCCTATTTTTATACTGATAAATCAGTATGTACTTACTTTGATCCATTAATAAAACGCCGCTTCTTTGATCCTAATTTTTTGCGGTGAGCAGATAGTCGAAGTCTAGTTTTTTTCCCTTTACGGTAGCCCTTTTTGCTTGTGTTATTTTTCATAGTTAGAAGTTTTAGTTTATCGAAAAATCAATATAATTCTATGTAATTAATATATAATTATAATAGCTATCATAAGAAGGCAAAGCATACACAAATGTTCGGAAACACAGGACTAGTTTGTAAACACATTTATTCATACATTTACAATAAAAGGGGTGACCTGGCGGTCTAGGGGTAAGGTGTCGGACTTCTCTGCTGGGGTCCGGGGTTCAATCCTCGTTCCCGGCACAAATTTATTTGATTACCAAATCCTTCCTTCACCTCTGAAAATACATCTTGTGAATGTGGGGAATGCCAGGCCTCCACCGTGGTTTGGATTCCACGTTAAACTGTAGGTCCTCCATTTCATCTCACAATCACCCTACCATTACACATTAGCGTAAGTGCGTATAACCCGAACGGGTAGTAAGACGCGGTGCTAATAATAATAATAATAATAATAATAATAATAATAATACAATAAGAGCTACAACAGATATTATTATTTTAAACCATTTTAAACACCTATTATCTAAAAAAGTGCCTGCTCACTGTGTGTTGTCTCAACTCTAAACAAGGCGAAGGCAGACATCCAACTAAAAGAGCGCATGCGCATGGTGTCAACTGCCTTTCCTTCTTTCTCCGGCTATTCTTTACTTCCAAAGCGTAGATGGGGGATATGGCTGCGCCACGTGATAGCCGAAAAGCATTAGCTTTGACGCGTCAAAACAGCAAAAGGAATTAGCAATTATCTTTACATTTTCTGTTGTGACCTTATCAAAAATTGACTTAATTTGTTTCTGAAAGGTTGTATCTAGGATTATCTAGTAGTTACCCTCGTCTCAGAACTGTGACAATATATTTAAAGGGCCATTGAAAATGAGCAAATTTCGATATTTCATTAATTTTTTATACATATAGATTATCAAAATGTAAGGTTTAGAGTACTAGATAAGCATGTTCCCACCTTTTATCTTCATTTCGGCTAAAGTTAAGTTTGGTAAAAATAAAACAATACCTAACCATGGGCTATTTCCTGAACGTCTGTAACGCATTCCAGCGCTCCGGAAGGCGGCCCCCTTAAGGTCAAATATGGATGAGGAACGATTAAATGGTTTGGCCATGTTAAATATTCATCGAAGCATAGAAGTACATCCTGATGAAGTTTTGGAGAAATTTGCTCAAAAGAATAAGAGGAAAATGCAATTAATGCATTTATAAAATATGAGGTACGTTTGAACAATGTTTTGTATAGGTTTTATAGTTATTATTAATTATTACTATTATTATTATTTATTACTATTAGTAGTAGTAGTAGTAGTAGTAGTAGTAGTAGTAGTAGTAGTAGTAGTAGTAGTTATGTTATTTATAATTAGCATGACCCCCCTATGAAAATTTTCTGGATCCGCGCCTGATCCTATACATAATATAGACTTTCAAACATAGTTTAAAAGTTGACATTTTCCACTCTGAAAAGTCAAAAAAGTCACATAATTCGATTAATAATCAAAACCTAAGTAAATTCCCTAGAAACGAAAGCTAACTGGTGTAGTAGGCTAGAATGGATATTTGTGAATAGAGCGATATAATTTAACGGGGACCCACTTCGGTGGACTCATGATCTAAGGCGTCACTCTCGCAACAGACTAGACTGCCGATGACGGGGTGATCAGGGTTCGATGCCAGTCGGGTGTGCTGAGGGTGGTTTTCCTAAACAGTTTTCCACTTTCCCTCCACGCAAATGCGGGTAAACTTCCTTTAAATTCAACCTTACTTATCCCTAACGCATTAAAGTAAATTAGTATATAGGCGTAAAACCCAAACGTGTAGTCAGACGCGGTGTTAAAAAAAAATATTATTAGCAACGCGTCTTACTACCCGTTCGGATTATACGCACTTACGCTAATGTGTAATGGTAGGGTGATTGTGAGATGAAATGATGGACCTACAGTTTAACGTGGAATCCGAACCACGGTGGAGGCCTGGCACTCCACACATTCACAAGTTGTGAAATCTGTGCCGGGACCGAGGAATGAACCCCAGACCCCCAACATAGAAGTCCGACACCTTACCCCTAGACTGCCAGGTCACCCTGTTAAAAAATAAAATAATAGGGAGGTCACAATAAAAATTATATTTTCATTTGTATTTTTCTCCCCTATTTGTTCTCCTACAGCCAGAACGCTCCAGCCAGTGTGTTATAAGCACACTTGGTTGCTGACATTTAGGAATTTCTGCTCGACTGTCTGTTGTTTTAATATCTATCAACTATCACTCCCGTCGTTTAATCTCAGGGCCCAGGTGTTCAGGATTCAAGTGTTAGGGACGCTTCATATCAAGTGCAGTCGCACTTAAGTTGAGCTGTCAACTAAAGGTGTCAGCTGGACACGTACGCCTCTGATACAAAGTTCACTTCTTACACTCGCCATGGACCAATGAGAACAAGATGCTCC
>JBCFYV010004199.1:0-22982 GCA_039000515.1 Timema cristinae | reverse complement strand
AGGTGTCGGCGACCATTTTGGACTTCAATAGACTTGTAAACCTATCAATAACCAATTGTTTCTCTCCACTTCTTTGTTGTTTTTTCATACATACACTCGTATATATTGGGGATGGGCCGATCCCGATCATCCGCCGACCACGGCACCATCGGTAAGCCGATCATCGGCAATTTGTTCACCGATTATTAAAGCCAATCTTTAATTAACAGGCCCGATCATGTCAGTCCTGTTCTGTTGCTAGAAAAGGGGCTGGGGTGGCTATTGTGACTAAGTAAACAACTATCTATATCTCTCATCAATATCAAAGGGGTGGGTAAAAGGTAAAGTATGTTTGTGTTGCGAACATTAAGGTCAGTGCGAGGAAAGAGGAAGGTCATTCCATATCAAGTTGTCAAACATAGGTTGCTTGACCGTTTTTAAAAAAAAATCAATTTTTTTTTCTCAATTACCCTAACATGTTGGTATTTGAAAATGACTTATTTTATTTTTTATTATTTTTGGTTTTCACATAGTGGCCATTGTGTTTTACAAAACGTTCCATTTTTTGCAATTTTTAAGGGTTTACGAAAACTTAAATATTCCTGCCTCTATTTGTTCTATCAACATGAGGGAAAAAAAAGTTTGGTCAAAAAGTAAAGAGCTACTATTTTACATATACAAACTCAAACCTAAAGGGTGAAATTTCAGCCTAAAGTTTTAGTTTTTTTTAAATCCCATTTTCAGGGGTAAATAATTTCAGTAAGGGAAAAAGTCAACAAGCTATCAGTTTTTTTTTTACAAGCGGACATCAACTACTTGTCATCACATACAAAGTTTCAACCCTGAATATCACCCTCCCCCTCTTCTTATAAAAATGAACAGAGTTTGGAAATTTGAAAAAATTGCCATTTTCAAAGCTTAATATCTCAGTTGGGGGAGAAGATAAAAACATGAAACTTTGTCCTATAATAATACTATATGATAGTAATATACACACACACAAATTATTTTGAGAATTGACTACAAGCCGAGAAAGTGAATGGACAAAACAACAAGGAGAAAAAAATGTGTATGTGTACAGTAGCTATACTAAAACAAATTTCATTTGCATTAAATGTTTTTTTATGTATAAAAAGATATTTCAAACATAAATACATAGGTTAAAGGTACTAATTATTTTAAAAAACTTAGTTTGGTATTTGGCAAAGAGCTGATTTTTGCATGCAACCCGTCAGATTTGGAAAGTTCCAGTGGAGAGATATTTCTTTAAATTTCTTGAACAGGTTTTGTCATCTCTTGAAATCTTGTTAAAAGGTTCTTGGTTCTGCTGGCTCGTAAAATAAAAAGTATAAATTTTATTACTTTTGATGCTCACTTCCTCAAAAACCCCCAAGATCCCAAGGCTCTTCATATACACCCCGAAATTTTTGTCTAAGAATAAAAGAAGCGTTTTTTTTTTTTTAACTTTTATTTCCTCAATGTCATCAGAAGTTGAAGTGGGGGTAACATCTTATGGTTGTGTCGCTAATAGGAAAATATCTTTTGGTAAAAAACGGGGTTTTTAGGAAAGGGGAAAGCAAGTTTCAATATTTTTTCCCAAACCCTAACTCCATTTTTGACTACTTCTTCACTTAAATCCAATAGATTTTTGACTGTCAGTTTTTTCCCCCTTTTTGAAGGCCCCCCTCTTTTTTAGTCCCTCCGACCCCATCACATTTTTCGCGTGGGTTTGGTAGAAAAAAAGTGCCGCTCTGCTTAAAGGGCCCAAAAGTGGGGAAAATTTTTTAAAGAAAGTTCTTATTTTTTGTAGTGTTTTAAAAGATCCATCATTGAGATATAGGATTTTTGTGATGATGTGTCAGATTTCTAGATAAAAAGCAGAGGTTGAGAAAAGGGGCCCAAAGGAAATCTAAAAATTTAAAAATTGAGTCTTCATTTCCCCCCCCCCTACTGCGGGTTTTTAGGTAGCTAGGGAAAAGGGTTTGGGGAAGGGTGAGCGAGGGTTTAGTTTTAGTTTGAATTAGTCACCCTTTATATCCCCGGCCCCTAATTACATAGTGATGTCCCACACAGTTTTTTTTAAACTCATGACATGCGTATTGTAATAATTGTGTAGCCATGAAATTGTTGTTTTTTGTGGACCTATTAAGGTTTGGGGTTTTTGTAAAATAGATAAATGTTTAAAAAAACATTAGGGGGTTTAGTAAAAACAAATGTTTATTATGTCGATTTTTAAAAGAGCAAACAAGACTTCAATTTTGGCTTATTGTGAATGGCGGGGAAAGGGACATGAAAAAACTTGATATCCATATCTAATAAAAATTCCCCAAAAAAAACCTGAGGTAAGGATCAAAGGGATATTTCAAGTCTTTTAAAAAGGGAAATTATGGGGATCAAAAAAACCTTTTTAGTTTAAATAGCGTGTATTTCCCTAGTGTGGTTGATTTGTGGTAGGGCCCTTTCAGTTAAAACCCAAAGGCCCCCGGGGGAAATTTCACTCCATTGCCTCTTACTCTCCCGGATGTAAAAATTAAAAAGTTTTGGGACCCGGTTTTGTCTACTGGTATCAATGAAAAAATTAATAAAAAAATATGTTTAAAACAAAAAGGGAAAGGGAAGGCTACCATTTCTGGAGACAACCCAATTTTTTTATAAGGTAGATTTAAAAAATAAATATGACTAAAAATTATTTAAATTTTCCAAACTATTTAGTAGATAATAATCCTTATTCCCGTCAACCTCTTTCAAAAATTTAATGTTTTATTTTGAGTGTTTGTTTTCAGAGAATTTTTTTTTTGGAAAAAGTTCTGTTCTGTGGGGAAAATTTTTAAGCTCTGTACTTATTTGCACCCCCGGATACATTAAATGTGAACAGGTTGCCCTCCAAAATGTCCATAAGTTCGAATGGAGGCACCCCAAAAAAATCATTTTATCACCTTTACTTTCTTCCTTTATCACAGGGCCGTTTTGCCGTGGCAAGTACACACAAACATTTCCCCGGAAAAAGATTACTGAGTCATTTTTTTCTTTTGGGTAAATTTTTTCCACTTTGAATTTTTCTAAGTCCTTTGGTAAACACTTTTTTATGGTTTTAAGTGGGGCAGAACATGAATTTTCCATAAAAATGGTGGACTTTAAAAAAGCAAATTTAAAAATCGCGGTACTTGAAAATATTTTCAACAGCATATTTGTTCCCAAATCATTAGGAAAAAACCACCCTCAGTCTACCAAGTTGGGGGTTTCAACCCCAATTTCCCTCTCTTAAAAGCAGTCGTCTTTTGGAAGAGTGAATTTTTTTGATTAATTTGGGGGGGTTGGGGGGGGGGGGATTTTTCTAAAAAACTCTACTTTGACCCAAGAGTGACCATTTGTAGACCTTATTTTTAAATCTATCAAATTTTTTAAAAAATGCGCTCCTGATGAGTTTTTATCTTTAATGTAAGCAAGGACAAGGAGTGATTGCAAAAACCAATAGGGCTTTGGGGTTTTTTATTAAGTTAATTTTTAAAATTAATTGCATTTAATTTTCTTGAGCATAGTTCTGGGTAGCATTCTTTTAACATCCAAATAAAATAGTTTAAACCCGTATCGTAAAAAAGAAAAGTGAGGAAAATTGATTTTTTATAGCGTAAATAATAATAAAATTTTTTTTTTTTAATTATTTTAAAATGCCATGAGTACTTTTTTTTAGCACAGTTCAGGATTTTTATGCCCCCATGAGCAGTTACATTCCTACAAAATAAACTAGGGAACATAGCGACACTCTCGGAGTAGAGTGGAAAAAAGACTCTTCAAATGTTCCCTATAGCACCGTTTTCTGCCAAAAATCTCACCTCAAATTACCTTTTTACAGGAACCAAACAAAAACATCTTGTGATAGAAAAAATAGTCAATGTTCACAACCATAGTAACCACTAATGTAGTAAATGTATAGGATATGTACCCAATTTGCAGGGGGGAGAGTGGAAAAAAGTCCTCGGTACTCCCAACTGAGATTTGTACAGCAACCTCGTCCCCCGGCAAACCGACTAGACCGGGCTCGAAAATTTTTAACAATTTTGGGCTTAGTGATTTCATCAAATATCTAAATGTGAGGGGTTTAAGGGAATTAAAAAAATATCCTTTTGTAAGAGGAGGCTACGGGGGATTAAAGGGAGGTTACATAATGATGAGTTAAATACCCAGTACTCATTACAATAAGGCCGACTCATTACAATACATTGTTAAGATAATTAAATCTCACATATTGCTGTGGGCAGGAATGGGGGGCTCTATCTTGTTCGGGATAATGAGTTAAAACTGGATAGAACTAGCTCAAGATGGGGATAGGATGTAATGAGGTGGACTGGATAGAACTAGCTCAAGATAGAGATAGGATGTAATGAGGTGGACGGATAGAATCTAGCTCAAGATAGGGTTAGGGTGTAATGAGGTGGACTGGATGAACTAGCTCAAGATAGAGATAGGATGTAATGAGGTGGACTGGATAGAACTGCTCAAGATAGTGATAGGGTGTAATGAGGTGGACTGGATAGAACTAGCTCAAGATAGAGATAGGGTTGTAATGAGGTGGACTGGATAGAACTAGCTCAAGATAGGGATGGGGTTTGAAATGAGGTGGACAGGATAGAACTAGCTCAAGATGGGGATAGGGTGTAATGAGGTGGACTGGATAGAACTAGCTAAAGATAGGGATAGGGTGTAATGAGGTGGACTGGATAGAACTAGCTCAAGATAGGGATAGGGTTTTGTAATGAGGGGGGACTGGATGAAACTAGCTCAAGATGGGATAGGGTGTAATGAGGTGGACTGGATAGAACTAGCTCAAGATAGGGATAGGGTGTAATGGGGTGGACAGGATAGAACTAGCTCAAGATAGGGATAGGGTGTAATGAGGTGGACTGGATAGAACTAGCTCAAGATAGGGATAGGGTGTAATGAGGTGGACTGGATAGAACTAGCTCAAGATAGGGATAGGGTGTAATGAGGTGGATGGATAAAAACTAGCTCAAGATAGGGATATGGTGTAATGAAGTGGACTGGATAGAACTAGCTCAAGATAGAGATAGGATGTAATGAGGTGGACTGGATAGAACTAGCTCAAGATAGGGATAGGGTGTAATGAGGTGGACTGGATAGAACTAGCTCAAGATAGGGATAGGGTGTAATGAGGTGGACTGGATAGAACTAGCTCAAGATAGGGATAGGGGTAATGAGGTGGACAGGATAGAACTAGCTCAAGATAGGGATAGGGTGTAATGAGGTGGACTGGATAGAACTAGCTCAAGATAGGGATAGGGTGTAATGAGGTGGACTGGATAGAACTAGCTAAAGATAGGGGAAGGGTGTAATGAGGGGGGACTGGATAGAACTAGCTCAAGATAGGGATAGGGTGTAATGAGGTGGACTGGATAGAACTAGCTCAAGATAGGGATAGGGTGTAATGAGGTGGACTGGATAGAACTAGCTCAAGATAAGGATAGGGTGTAATGAGGTGGACTGGATAGAACTAGCTCAAGACTGGGATTTTATTAAAAGAAAGCAAAAATATTAGTGACCCAAAACAAAGTTTCACAAAAAATTTGAGTATAAATATTAGCCCTAGTCATAATATGAGCAGTAGAAATATTCTTATAAAAAAAGTTATCTATTTTATCGTGGAGTGGACCTGACCAAAGCCAAGAGTAGTGGAGGATTTGTTAGTGTAGTGGTACAAAGCCAAGAGTAGTGGAGGATTTGTTAGTGTAGTGGTACAAAGCCACTAAAATTTTATATGAAAACACTAGGCCTAAACATGGTGTGTGTTTAAAAAATTTAATGAAAGTGACATAACTTTAGCTTGAAGTAAATTTAGCCAAAAACTGTTAATATTTGTGATGGGAAAAGAGTAGGCCTATTTAGTAAATGTAGTGACGTGTGGCAATTTTGAGTCAGTGTTTACAAACTTAATCATTATATTTGGCATCTTATGACTACGTCATTATCATTCTATTCACATTTAATAGTGTTATGCATTGTTTGCCCCAATAGTGTAGCCACGAGATGTTTCTTTCAGTTACTGGCAAAGTGCCAACATGTATTTATAGTACACACCAATACCTTGAAGTTTAAATTGCTTGAAAATCTCACGATTAATTTGTGCATAAGCCAAGATATGATTATGTAGAAATGTGTAGGTTATATAGGTCGAGGGGTTCAAACACACAACTCACCAATAAAGGAAACGGGCATAAGATTAATATTAAAAATTGCCAATACTTTAGTTAATTCAAAAGTTAGGCCCACAGATATAAAAAGACATTCTTAAAATTAAATCTAAAAAAGGAAAATATTAATTTAGTTATTTTGTCATTAATCCCACGAACCTTGGCTCAAATAATCCCAGGATATTACGACCAGAACTTATGTTATAATAAACATAAATGTACTTAGCAAATCAATTAATAGGCCTACATTTACACATTAGCAGTTAGGTACTTCACCCCAGCAATAAAATTTAAATTTATAAGAGATCACCTAAATTAACAAAATCTTTTAACCAAATAGAGTAAACCCAAAATATATTTTAAAATTACGCAATTTATTTAATAAAAGAAAATTTAAAAAAAACATAAAACCTTGAAAACTATCTGCAAAGTGTCTATCTTATTGAAAAATAAAACAATTACCCTTACTTTGAACGAAAAGATCACAATTCTAATTTTGAGTAGATCACAACCAACAATTAATTTCGATTACTCCTTTAGGTCGTTCACAGATAACTACAACATTCGAATTTCGAAGTTCAGCAGACTCAATAATACCCTAAGGAAAAAAAAAAAAATTCTCCTTTAAGGGTTGAGAAAGATAAATAAGTAGATAGAGAGTTCATTATATAACCTTGGTGTGTTTTAAATTTGGTTAAATAGTTAAGTCAAAAACTATATCTATTTATCTGTATATTTTTATATTTGATAAAATAACGATATTTTTTGGATAAAAGTCCAAATTAATTAATTAAATAAGTTACATTTCTTTAAGTTAATTAAAGTGGCAGGCATTGACTTTGGATACAATTGTGGATTCTATTAGGCTGGGTTTTTATTCATGTATAAAGCATAGCTAATAGTAAATAGTATATAACGTACAATGCACAAATCATAAAAAAAAATTGATGTGTGTACTTATGTACGCGCGCGAGAAGTTATACTTCTTTGGCATCATTAAAAAATAGTTTTTAATTGCATGCAAATAATTAATTACAATAAAATGATAATATTTAGTATTAATTATGTTAAATAATAATATTTTAATTTATATAAATAAATAATACATACGAATAGTTAACCTCAATTATATTGTAGCACTTGAAAAAGTCTATAAGCACAATTTTTTTCACTAATATTTACGAATAGTAAATAATATTAATCAAAATATTCAATTTAAATCACTACTGAATATAATTTATTAGCACATATATAATTCGCACTTGTATGAAACTAAAACACGTGCTGTGAATGTAGAAACTAGAAACATGTGGATAAATATTATATATATGAAAACAGTGATCAGAGGGGACGAGCGTACCATAGAGAAAGGAATAACATAGTATACATTTCTCTATGAGCGTACCAACATGCGCGACTAACAGAGGTTCTATTTCTATTTTGTTGGTAGCTTTTTTTTTCGAGACTTAATGAGCGGTTTAGCTTCAACCTGTTACTTTTGTGTTACAGTGATGTGCGCGCATCTTAAAATTTCACTCTCATCATTTTTTCATAACGCGCCTAAAGAAGTATAACTTCAATAAAAATAAATTTGTGGTTGTCTAGTGCCATTTAGCCCCCTCACACACCAGTAAATATACCGCTGTTGACTCACCTGTCTGCGAATCGATCTGTGTGATGGATGCTGTTTTCTATTGCCTCTCCTCCTCCAAACACCACTCTGTTCCCTTGTCATTGACTAAATTAAATGCTTATAAATGCAGGGAGCCGAGCTTTAAAAATAAAAACATCACAACTTCGTTGTTACTTATACCTCTTGCACTTGTCTTCTCTACACGGTCGCTGCTGGAGGGTCGCCTTGCGAAACAATCCCGTAAGACCCGGCGGCGCAGATAGCATCCCGCGTCAACCAATATGTAAATTATTCTCTTAATTTAGTCATTTGACCCAAGTTTTGGGCACATCTTGTATTAGTTTGTCGTAAAGTATTATTTATGTAGGCTGGCTCGTTTGCCCTGTATGGGATTTGCCCACCATGCTTTGTAATGTGGCAACTAAGAAAGCAATAAAGTATTTGGCGTTTGGTCTGTTGTAATTCGCTTAACGACTCTTTGTAATTTTTAATGGCTTAGTTAATTAGGGTAGGGTAAGAGTGACCTGACTTAGCATCATGGGTTTATTTGTCTAGGCTTAGAGACCTGATTGGTTTGGTGTTTTCTAGTCCACATTGTTGTCATGACCACAGGTTTGACCGAACTTGGTAGGCAACTTGTGGCTAGCAGTAGGTGCCTGGAGTGGACAGAGGTTTATGTTATTTTTCTGTGAGTGCTCGTGTCCTCAAGACACTGGTGCGACCTGTGCCATCTGAAACTATGAATGCTTTACTTAAATGTGTATTTACGACTAGCTAGGGCATTCCTAATTGGGATTAGAACTTTTTGTTTACTATTATAATGTTTGTGTCATATGGTATAAGTCAGGACATTTGAGTGCTAGATTTCAATCTAACTAAGCATTGTCTGCTCATTTTTCATTCAAAGTTAAATGTATCTGGACTATAAACTCGAGCTAGTAACTTCTCAAAGATCAGTTAGTTACTCTGATTAGTTTTACTTTCTAGGTCATGTGTAGCAAAAGGGTATTTAGGCTTATTTAGGGAACCAACTTCAGATATATTGCTAGACTAATATGGTCTTAACTAACTGGGCCTCTATTCTTGGTTTATTGTGGTTTTTGTAGAACAGTTGGTCTGTTGCTGTCATATGGGACGTAGAGTTAACTTGCTTTTTAGGAAGTTACGGTGGCGTAAATAATAGAGCGTGCTGTTTTGATCAAGTGATCAGAAGCGCCGTTCGACCTTGTTTAACCACTGTTGGTCATTCTACATGATATTAGTTCATACTTGTAACTTTTGTATAAACCTGCAAACACCTGTGGCCTTTATTATTCTTGTTTTTCCATACTATCATGTTTGATATACCACTATTAATGAGATATAAACACCATTATGTACATCTTATGCTAAATTGCCTTTAATAAACTTATATCTACTCTTTACTTACTATGCATATGTGTCTACCCTTATCCTCACTCCAGTTAGTTCGTTGTCTGGGGTTGTTGTCAGAGTACACATGTTTATAGAAATAATTGACCGGTTTTAGACTTGACAATACATGTTATAATAACTAAGATCATGACTCAACTGTTACACAAGTTCATAGGTATAGACACAGATCAGCTAAAAAAGAATGACACATTTAACGGTGGGACCAGCCTAGACTGGAATATCCCTGCATAGAATTGTATATTTAAAACCTCCTCCTCAATTCTACTACAACCACGAAAGTAGGAAAAATGTCCTACATGTACCCTCAAATACATACAAATAAACTCTAGTGAATCAGCATTTTATTATACCAATATAATAACGAAAGTACTTCGATTTGTTCCCAACCAAACTCTTTGTCAAAATGTCAGCCCATTGTTCATTTATCTCTAAATAAATCACATCAATAACACCACTTAAATACTAATCACGAACAAAGTT
This sequence comes from Timema cristinae, assembly GCA_039000515.1. Taxonomy (NCBI): domain Eukaryota; kingdom Metazoa; phylum Arthropoda; class Insecta; order Phasmatodea; family Timematidae; genus Timema; species Timema cristinae. The sequence goes on along the minus strand of JBCFYV010004199.1, from coordinate 13,250 downwards.
GTATTCGACATCAATATGCTCTAGTCTTCGATGTTCCCATCTATCCAAACATCTTATGCAGGACTGGTTGTCCTCGCACACCTTGGTGGGTTCTAGAGTGATCCCAAAGTCCTGGATCAGTCTTCTCAACCAGTGGACAGGGAGACAAACTCTGACTCCGTTGAGCTCTGGGCGACTGTAGTCTGCTTACGTGTAGTCTAACCAACAGTGGATCATAAACTTGGCATAGGTATCCAGATGTAGAGTTACGATCATTGCTGTCATTGGCCCAGTCCGCATCAACGTAGGCGCGTAAGGCGACATCACAGTTCTTCGGAAAGAAGATTTTCTAATTTTAAAGCACAAATGTTCATTTTCGGGCACATATGAGCACAAATGGAACACAATGGATTGACTTAAATAAATTTTGTTATGTTGTGTTTTTCAATATGTGGCGGGCTAGCTTGAGCTCAAGTTGGCTCACCACATTAAATATTTTCTAAAATGGCCAGTTTAACAGCACAAATGTTCATGTTCGGGCACATATGAGCATAAATAAGAGCACAAACGATTAGACAAAAAAATATTTTTTCGGCATAGTGGCGGGCCAGCTTGAGTCACGTCTGTTTGCCTCTAGGCTATAAGAGTGTCACTTTTTGGAATGGGAGAACACAAGCGATCCTAGCGGTGAGATATTTTTACCAACCAAAGCTCGTCAGATTTATCCCTCTGGCCTCTGCTGCAGCCATTGGCATTTCGGAGGTCCACTTGCTTACATCGTACGTTTTTCTTACCCTAGGAAGTTATCATCCTGTAAAGGCTACCACATTTTGTATTTTTACGTTTTATGAAGACTTAAAAAAAGACCAACGACAATTCCATAAAATCTTTTGTATTTTTTTCACAAGTTGAAATAATTCCTGAGAATGCTTTGCAAATTACTAGGAGGGAAATTAGTATATAGTTTTAAAACAAGGGACTTATTGTGTTAACATAGCCCATGTTGTTAATAATATCACCGTAATAAAAATAGTTACACTGTTTGAAAAAAATAACTGTACTAATTTTATATAATAATAGTTATAATAATTCTAACAATAATAATAGAGTTAAGGATCTAGTCAAAACCATAATTTAAGTTTATATATATATATATATATATGACCATTGTAATATTTACTGGCAAAATTTATTTAATGCGTCACTATTATTATATATTAATTATTAATACAATAGATAAAAAAAATATGTTCATATATATCTCAGTAGCGCTAAACGAAAATCGGGCGTCACTTCAGACAAATTTAAAGTGGGTGGGTTGAATATTGGTTTCCACTTTCATTTTGACTTTCGGAATAAGTTGTCAAAAGTCCCCATAATTTGAATGTACGCATATAATTTTACCGAGCGTAAACGATGCTGAGAATGGATTTTCTTATCGTTTTTCGTTAACTTAATGACCGTGAGATATATTAACAAGGAAATAATATCGGAAATCTATATATAAAAAAGGTGATATAGTGTTTTGTGAACTACTGATCTAGTTGTATGTAGGATATTGTCAATGTTTTTAGAAATATTGTAACTACCTTGCATCAGTTTTGCTATCTATATTCAGATGAAACAACTAACAGTACCTTTTACTTTCCGAAGATAACCGAAGGTTTTAAATTTACATTTTAGGCCAAATGACTTTAGGCCAACTGCCTTTTAGGCCAAATGCCTTTTAGGCCAACTGCCTTTAGGCCAAACGCCTTTTAGGCCAAATGCCTTTTAGGCCAAACGCCTTTTATGCCAAATGACTTTTGGTTTCATTTTTAGGCCAAATGCCTTTTAGGCCAACTGCCGCGTCCCCTAAAAATCTGAACAGATACCCAGTTTTAACTAAATCGTTACTGAAATACTTAGAATACTCTAGTTTTAAAAATCAGGCATGAATAATTTACCATTAAATTAATTTTTCCCTGAAAAAAGTATTGATTTTTATTTGTCATGCCAAACACTTCCTGGCTATCAGTTTTAAACAAAATCGTTAAAGCGATAGTGAAAAAATGTTGAATTCAACTAAATCACTCGTCAGTAAACCACCCTTAATTTGAGGGCTAAGACCAAAATAAAAATTCTGAAGTAAATCCCTATAAAATCTTAATATCAAGTTTGAACAAAATCCATCAAACCGTTTTGGATCCGTGGCCAGGGCCAGGGAGATTTGGGGACAGAGAGACAGACAGAATTGTAAAATCCAATCTATCGGGTTTGGGTTTGTAAACCTCTTGTAAAGATATTAGGAAGCGTGAAGGGAAATCAGTTAAGAAGTTTAACTTACAATAACAAAGTTTGTTTATTTTATTTAGAATAATCAAAATGGTAAATACATAAATAGAACAAAATATAATAACATGGCGTGAAGCGTTTATCCTCTCAGAATTAGAAAAAAACTCAATTATATAATGGAAATACAAGACTTTGCAATACCTGAAAATAATAAGGGGACAAACAATAATTAGTTGGTTGTCAGTACAACACTAATATTAATAGTAATCATGGAAGTCGATGGTTCAAAGTTGAATATCCCGCGCATTTAAAGAGAAACACAATAACTTTGATATTACTTCTATCTGATATTTCTATAGAACTAGTAAGGGAAATCACCCAAACACGCGCCTCCAAGCAAAACGCAATAATCATGATCTTTTATCATGATAAATTTGGTATTTATATAGCCCTTACAGAGAGGCAAAAGTTTATAGTTACTTTAGCTTGAGTAATAGGCGAAAAAACCTGTACTTCATCGTAACCCCTACAAACATTCAAACTTGTGTAATAATAACAAGAAAAATAAATACGCGCCTTCAAATCACAAGAAATCATCATAATGTTGAATGGTAATTTACAAAACTCTATCTTAGGACCAAGTCCCAAACTAATCTACAAGTGTCCTGTGCTTTACCTTTGATCAGTTAACAAGATAACTGCAAATACAATATATAAGCTCAAGATATCATGAGAGAACGGGTGGTAAGCCCGATACACTAAGTTTGCCACAGCGTGGCCTTAAAATACATCGATTCAATAAGACATACAATTAAAGAGAAGTTGCCCAGACTAATTGAAATAAATCTCGCATAAGGAGAAAAGGCGACCGCATTTGCCACGAGTGGTGTGAAACATTTCAAAGTTTAAAGTTGATATAAGTTAAATCCTAGATAATAATTTTGAAAAATACCCCCTCCCCCTATTACGTTGAAATAGAATTTTGAATATTTAAATAATAGAATCCGGCCCCTTAGTCGCCGTCCTCACCTAGGTCAGTCGGTGTATTGAGTGACCATTGAAAACCAACGTTCCAATATACACTCATAATTGTATCCACAGTGAGAAGGGGCAAGGGAAGGAGGGGGTAGGTAGAAAGAACAAACACGACAAGAAAAGGAAGGTCCTAGCAACGAGTAGAATGTTCGAGACTATCATAACGCCGGAACTGCCTCTGACGTGGCCATGTGGAACCTCAGTATTCGTTTCCGGCCGGGCGTGGATCGAGCCCCGAGCAGTCAGTCGGTCGAAAGCTCCACTCAGTCTGTTGTGTAGAACGTTGAAGAGCGGAGGTCAGAGCTTGTGCTCTTGTGTTGGAGTTCACCAAGGGGTTTTGATGAGTGTTGCCCTATTTGAAATAGCTTTAACTTGTAACTCGTTACAAGTTCACATAAAAAGTAGAGATTTATCATAATCTCGGGATCGATTTTTTATGATTCTAATACTTTCCCTTGGTATGAGAAAGTAAAAATCCTCCAACGTTGCAAAATATAAAAATAAATCAAAACAGTTCACAAATATTAAACGCTCATTTAATAATTCAACTTTTATCATCAAACTAGCATAATATCCGTTTAGAAGTCAATGGACTCATCTCTGATCGTGTAATATGTCCCATTGGCATTTGTTGGGCAGTGATTGTGATTGGGAATCATGTTTAGTGAGCCTCAAAAACTGGGAGGCACATTTTCATTAAAGACTATAGTATATCAAATACTTACTAATCAAAGTGTGAACCTGTTCCTCTCAATTGAACATTTTATTACAAGCAACATGTTTGTATATACTCTTCCGTCTTTTTGGGGGCCCCTGGGGAATTTTTGATCAACAAGTATTCCTGCACCCTTTTTGGGTTAGGGGCTACTTGTCTGCAAAATGTCAGCTTCACAGCTTTTCTGGGTTTCGACATTTCTTCGATTGGCCAGAGGAACTGGCTATTATTAGACTGGATATAATAATTAATTAGTAGCCTGCTTCGGTGGTCGCATGGTCTGAGGCGCTACTCTTGCAATATACTAGCGTGCCAAAGACGGGGAGATCGGGATTTGATCCCGGTAAGGTGCACTGAAAGGGCTTTTCCATAAATGGTTTTTCACTCTCCTTTTACGCAAATCCGGGTGCACTTTCTCTAAATTCAATCTTCCTAATCCCAAACACATTGGTTTAACTAGAAGACCTAAATAGGCGTATAAGCCGAATGGGTAGTAAATGGTGCTAAAAAAAATATAGATAATCAGTGATGGATGTATTGTTTCAGATATAGCCTGTTTGTTTCTATTATATAACATATTACAAGCAACACAATATTATGATGTGTGCCCCCCCCCCCCCCCCCCGCCCCCAACATCCAAACATTAAGCTGAATTCACACGTACGCTGATATTTGAAAGCAGTACAGTGAATCAGCACAGCTTAGTGGGGTAGCTGTTCACATGCTCGTGGAGAATTGGGAATCTCTGTTTACCCATGATGCATTGAAACGTCAATAAAATATTACAATCCACGCAAGTTACTGTATTTAAAATAAAATTAAATATTTTACTTACTGCCTGGGTTTGATTTTATCATCGATAAAACTCATGGCTTCGTTTTTCATCATCACCTTTGAGATACGCCATCTTGAGAATGTTGTGCGTTTGTAAATAACGCATGTTTGAAAGTTTTCGCATGCGCTTATCTGGTCTTCTTGGCCGGTTCTCTGTAGAAGCTCTGGAAAGGTTGAAATTATTTCTACTCGAGCAGTGCGGTCTACACTGGCCAAGCGGACTTGTGATTGGTTTAGAGCTGTCACGTGACCAAATCTCAGCACTGCTCGCGTTTTACAGCGAACGTGTGAATCCACAGTTATTCGATATACACTGTCGGTACCCTGAAGCAAGAATAAAGGGAATAAGTGATGATAGCTAGATAAAAAAGTATACAAAGCTTGGTGTGTCTCAAAAATGCAAGAAGCATGTATTTAAGATTTATCTCTTTATGAGATGTTTTATACTTATAATGGCACATATTTTGATGACCATCCAGTGTAAGGTTTAAGAAGAACTAGACAAATAGTCTACCCTGGCATTTACCATCTCAAACTTACCAGAACAATCAATTGATAGATTATAATAGTGCAAGACCATAGTCTGGGGGGGGGGGGGGGGGCAAATTTTATGACGAAACATATAGTTCTGTAGTTATGGTTCAAACAATATCAATAATAAGATACAAGTACAAATGAGAGGGCTGTGTTACCATAAAAAGCACTTCAGAGAGCTTCTAGAGGTGTTAAATATCTATAATTTTGTCTAGTCTCCGGCAATTGGGGGATGTGCCCACCAACCTCCCCCCCCCCCCCCCCCCCCCCCCCCCACCCCCCCCCCGACATTATTGGCTGGCCACGGCCTTGTAATAGTGTTCAGATCGGTCAACTGCACTGATAAATGTTTCAGTCTCGACAATCTGACTATGTTTCAGCCAACGTTCTGTTGCTTGCCTCGAACTGATTACAGAGTATCGTGTGAAACGTTGTAAGCATCGTTTAGACGACACACTGGTTGAAACGAGCGTATGGTCGCAACATGTCGATATTGTTTTCACTGCTTGTGTCTCCACGGCCGCCTAAAATATGTATGTTGAAACGTTCTTGAATTACTGGGCCCTACGTTGTGCGCCAATTGTGATGTTCTGGAATATTACTGGGCCGCGATGGACGCCAATTGAAGTGTTCTGGTTCGGCGCATTGAGCGTCGCTTGAAGTTACACCGTTTGATTAGCTGGTAATTGCCCCGTGGTCGAGCACTAATTAAATCGGTACGGTTTTTTGATGTTGTGAATTAATTGGTATTTATAGCCCCGTGATCGAGCGCCAATTAAAGAATTATAATTAATAAACACTTATTATTTTGACATGTTTTTTATTTCTGAATCTGTTTATTTAATGAGAAAATAGATCATGTCGTTAAAATATATACGCGGCCTATTGTATGAGCGTGGACAGGTGTTGCTGGACGCCAAGTGCCCAAGTGAGTTCTGTCAGTATTGGACACCAACTGCCTTTACGTTTCACCATTCTTTGTATATATCCATTGCTCATGGAAGCTTCGAGAAGGTTTAGTTTAGAAAAACAAAATACAAGACAAAAACATCTCGGTCTTACTAGAAGCTTCGAGAGCCGGAAACTGACTCAAGTTACATTTTAAAATCTCTCTTCGAACCTTCGAGAAGAGGAAGTTATTATTTGAAATATATATGGTCAAAATGACTTGACTAATGTCACGTGCGTGACGTCACTGATCAGTGGCTTTTGCCTTCTTAGAAGAAGAAGTGCTTTAAGCGCCATTTAATATACTACATAATTTAAATGAAATAAGATACGTTTATAAAATTAGGACGATATTATTGTCAATGCTTTCACATACTTTTTAGGGGCAAGTCAATTACATTACAATGTGTATAAATTGTTTGTGAAGTTGTGTCACAGGCATTGTTGGTTAAATAACGTATAAGACTGTCCAGTGTCTAAGACTATGGAAAGGAGAGGTTGAACCCAAGCCTTCCTACAGCGAGCAGCGCTGCTAACGCCAACATTCTCGTACATCCACTCGCTTCACGCCATGGTTTCCATAGATTGGTCGTGGGGATGTTTACTACCAAATATTGCCACTAGACTGCAGCACTAATACAATCTTCTATTCTAAGCAGATGGGTAGTAACCAACAATTGATTATATTTTGACCTATGTCTATTTATGATAACATTACTTATTCTCCATTTTGATATTATCTATACTTTTGATAGACGTTTGTTTTCAAAATGACCAGAAACAGTAAGATATAAATGCCAGCGTAATATAACGACAAATGAACTTCAACGAGAAAGTATGATTTGTAGATTTGAATTACCAAACCTAACCTTTAATAATACAGATTTAAATAGTTACGGGAAAAAGTGAATATCCAGAGCTCTTATTACCCCCTATCCATGTTGTGAATTTAAAATTAATTTAAATTATACCGGAGAAACACTTTACAAATTTTGCTGTACTTATTTGTACGTTCATTTACATACAATTCAATTTGTCTAATACATTTTTAATTTTTTTATTTTCAAATTTAATTTTCAATAATTATATTAAAAAATGCAGGGTTGTCTCAACGCTATAAAACTCGATTGTGTGCTCAGTTCTGTTCTATGAAATCAAGCTTGGTTCAAATCCAGGACAATGTTTTAATGAAAATGGTTTACTCTCCTAGAATGGTTAGTAAGACGTGGATCACGTGATAAAACATCTTGAAGCTAAATGCTTAACGTAATCATTTATTTAAAAAAAATCTGTGTGAAGATTTTACTATGTATTTAGAAAGACGCTATAAATAATCAAATAGAAAACAAATTCTTATAGTTTGTATCTTTGTTCAATATTGTATCTGCTAACTGGCAACAATTTAATCAGAGTACCATTTTCATATGAAGGGACTTTTAGAAAATACCAACACATCTTGTTGCGATCAACATGACAACATTTTACTAAATTATTACTGTCATTTTATATTTACTTATAATATATATCACATGCAAATCACATCACTTGGCGTATGGATACGTGAAAGTAAATCCAGTAACTTTTCTAACTGTCAGATATGGCTGTTCCTACCAGAATCTGACTATAAACGCCCTTGTAAGCATTCAACATGACCTAATACCGCTGACTGGTGTTGCACAATCTAAGAAGCTGACTTCAGCGCTTTTGAACGCTCATTTGTCAATGTTTTCCAGTAGCTCACAGTCCAAGGTTGAACACCTTCTAGTGGAGAACATGGTTCGGTCGGTGCAGATTCTTGTTGCGATGTTCGCTGGAATACAAGTAAGTGATCATTGGGCTCTTAGCAGAGATTTATCCTCTTAGGTTACCTGCACCAGTGGACTTGAGGGCTTGGGCGGCAACCTCATCTGCTCTGGTTTGCAGGTGCATTGGAGGCTTAGGTTTATCTGGGTGCTAGCGGGCTCAATTAATGTGCTCCATGCTGAGCCGAGTGTTCTAGAGGCTCTTTCCAAATATGTGCTTTTCACTGTTGTTTTCCTAAACTCTCTCCAAGACATTCCCCCAGTTTTGAAAGCAGCATAAGTCACTTATAACTTGCAAGGGCAGTTAGGGAAGTAATACTAAACAGAAACCGCCACATGAACAGTAATCTACGATAGTAAATAGTAGGGTAGGCCTACTTCTCGTTACGGAGACAATAACCCCTTGGGTCTACTCACTCATGTCAAAATGAACATCTTAGCGAGCTAGTTCTAGCTACTTCCGCACTAGAGACTGGGCAACCTTACTGTGCGAGAGGAAGGGGGAGAGCAACTGGTAAAACACGACCAAAGAGGGGTTGAGGCGCTCTCTGACAAAATTATTTGGAAAATTAGATAGCTTTAGAAGCCATTTAGAGTGACAGCTGCAGATTACCTCACTTGACGCATGAAAGCATTGTCACTTTTACTAGCTCATTTACCCACATCGGTGATCTCATGGCCTAAGGCCTAAGGCGTCACTCTCACAGTAGATTGTGTTACCGGTTAGGGTTTGAAACCCGATTGGGTGTAATGAAGGTAGTTTTCCTAAATGGTTTCCCACTTTTCCGGAACACTCACAAAGAATACACAGGCTCTACTAGTTACAGAAGTGCAACGAAATGATTCAATCAGTGAGAACTTTAATTTGGTCTTCCAAGAAAAATGAATTCTAAGCCTATTTTTCTTGGTTTTAAGAATCTCTTATTTCTGTATTTGTTCGAATAATCTTTGGGGAAACAGGGTGGTGGGTTTTACCAGAACGGACCACACTCTTCCTGTCGTATACTTCTTTTAAAAATATGATGTTTCTGAATTATTAGGTCCAATGGTTGGTGTCTCGTGGGTGCTATTTGGACGTCACAATAGCTCCGGTCTCAAATTAACAGTGAGATAAAGTTGTGAAACAGTTTAACTTGTTTCCTGAGTGTTCGACCCTCCGGGCTGTCTGCATATTCACACAACTAACTCAGATTGTTTTCCCTCAAGGACAACATTGTGCATTGCTTTAGCAATGAAATGTTTTTGTTTTGTGTATATATTTTGTACATTGACACGTTTCTTTCAACAAAATCACTCTCAGCTAGCTGCAGCCATCTTGTTTTATGATGTTTTACTCGCCAGACAAACCTTGCTGGTGACTCGCTGCCCGCAGGTTTCCAAATTAGGGGTACAGCTAACAAGGGGGTTAAAGAGTAGAAAGTAAGTTCCATGTTCTTGTTTCAGTTCCTGGGTTGTCAGTGTGTAGATATGTTGTCACCTCAGCTTGAGGAGAAGAGAAATGGAAGTGGGCAGTTGGCCATCCCCCCCTCCAAGAACCCAGATGAAGCCGATCGTACTCGGTTAACTTTGACTCCTGTACCATCACAGGATCCAATCCAGGGTAAGGCATTGCAGGTACTTACAAACAAATGTATGGCTGTGGATTTATAATGCCGAGACTATTATTATGTTTAGCTGCTCTACGGCTTATTTTGATTACGGGGTTAACCTTGACTGGAGATTATTGACTTTATTAATAGATACCATTTTTATTTAAAGATATTATCTATCAGTACAGTACAGTCAAATGTTTGTACATAATTTATCAAATCCATCTCAATGGCCTCCGAAACTAAATAGCAATAGATTTGTTGATTTAAAAAAATAACGTACTGTACAAGATTTAAAAGTAGAGTGATCCATACTGAGAAAAAAGTGTGCCAAGGCAAGAACTATCTACGATAGGCTACTGTTTATAAAAAACATTCAAATTAGTTTTGAAAGACAATCAAAGTGCGCAAACGAATAATTTTAGTTGTAAACTCACATTTATATTCCTAGAAGCTCCGGGTGGTTTTATGTTTCCTTAGCATGGTGTGGCCTCTAAATCCCATTGATTGAGCCGTCGTGTAATGATATCTGATTGGGTTTGAATCCAGCTCAATATATATACGTTTGAGTGGAAGATTACTATGTGGATCTACACTAGGTTAATAAGCGTGCTAAGTAGTGATGAGGGTTGGGGCTCCAAACGAATATATTGAATATTAGGAAAATATATTTGGATACTCAATTCATTTATATAACATGGTTGAACGTTAAAGATGTCTGGACTAAAGATCCCAGAGATATCACCAACATTATCTTACCATTATTTACATTAAATTTTAATATTGATTTTGTTTCAACCAACCAAAAATGTCACGTGTGTGTTGGTTACGTAAATAAAGTGTCAACACAATTTTTTTTAAATTTATTACCGCGTCTTAATACCCGTTCAAGTTACACGCTTAAGTACTAATTACACTAATGGGTTAGGGATTGGGGAGGTGGAATATAGAGGAAGTGAACCCGCATTTTCGTGGGGGGAGCGTGGAAAACCATTTAGGAAAAACAACCCCCAGTTAACCCAACTGTGATTCAAACCTTGATCTCCCCGTCTTCGGAAGTCTAGCTCAACACTAATCTAGCGCGTTAGACCATGCGGCCACCGGTTTGGGGTTGGTCCAACTAAATAATACCACAAAAGAGTTGACTCACACTAAAGAGAGAAGATGCATTTTTATAACTCATCAATTTTAATATGAAAGTTGTATAAATGTAGCCTATCTTAATATTTACAAATTTGAAAATGAAATCTTCATCGCAAAACTGTACCCAAAACATCCTAGCAGTATCTTAACAGTATCCTGCAGTATTTTAACATTAGCCTAACATTAGCCTAGCAATATCCTACCATTACCCAAGCAATATCCTAGCAGTATCCTAAAAGTATCTTAACAGTATTCCACATGATGTCACTATGATATAACCATCTCTCAAATCTGTTAACGACAGGTATTTGCTAGTCAAGGCTAGTAGCGCACTCAAGTATTATACATTCCATTTAAAAACTTAAAAAAACCATTTTAACTTGGTTGGAGATGGATTCACCGAATGTGAAATCCTTTTCATTTCCTGTCGGGGCACTTAACTCACGCCCCATCTTCCAAAATAAGTTTAAATTTTCTAAATAAGGCCTTGTCTCTCTTCATAATCTAGAGTCCGCTGCCGACAGTAGCGCCCCTAGCACAATCAAATCTAAACTAAAATTTCAGTGTAAGTTCGCAATATGAAGCCACAACCCACCTCTCAGTTCATGCTTGTTATAACAATGTTACTGTCACAGATGAAGCCGCAACCTACCTCTCAGTTCATGCTTGTTATAACAATGTTACTGTCAACAGATGAAGCCGCAACCTACCTCTCAGTTCATGCTTGTTATAACAATGTTACTGTCACAGATGAAGCCACAACCTACCTCTCAGTTCATGCTTGTTATAACAATGTTACTGTCACAGATGAAGCCGCAACCTCCCTCTCAGTTCATGCTTGTTATAACAATGTTACTGTCACAGATGAAGCCACAACCTACCTCTCAGTTCATGCTTGTTATAACAATGTTACTGTCACAGATGAAGCCGCAACCTACCTCTCAGTTCATGCTTGTTATAACAATGTTACTGTCACAGATGAAGCCACAACCTACCTCTCAGATTCATGCTTGTTATAACAATGTTACTGTCACAGATGAAGCCGCAACCTACCTCTCAGTTCATGCTTGTTATAACAATGTTACTGTCACAGATGAAGCCGCAACCTACCTCTCAGTTCATGCTTGTTATAACAATGTTTACTGTCACAGATGAAGCCACAAACCCACTCTCAGTTCATGCTTGTTATAACAATGTTACTGTCACAGATGAAGCCACAACCCACCTCTCAGTTCATGCTTGTTATAACAATGTTACTGTCACAGATGAAGCCACAACCCACCTCTCAGTTCATGCTTGTTATAACAATGTTACTGTCACAGATGAAGCCACAAACCCACCTCTAGTTCATGTTGTTATAACAATGTTACTGTCACAGATGAAGCCCCAGCCCCTGACGAGCAAACAAGTTATGAGAGGGGAGACTTCATGCACATAGACACCACCTCAAACGTGTTGGTCGACCAAACTGTTCCCCGGGACCGAGGCAGGCTATTTCACCGGCCCCCGCACTAGCTTTGCGCCGCTCGTTACAAAACAAGAAAAGGAATTGGAAAGATCAGAGAGAATTAACAGAGGATTTCAGAGAGCGATTCAGTTTGTGAACATACTCGGTCAAGTGGATTTTATTTGTCAGGCAGAGTTTGCGCCCCCGGTCCACGCCCTGTCTCGTGTTTATGACGATATCGATAGTCGCTCACATCGCTTTCCGTAAATAGCCTAACTAACCTTCAAAAATACACTTTGATATTTATTCAAACATGTAAATAATTTTCATATGTCAAATATTTTTGTAATATTTGTTTTGAAAAATTATTTAAAATCCCCTGTGAGCCCATGTCAAAATAGTTTGGGAATATTCAACTTGATGCCATGCTTCATATGACGTCCATGGCATGTTAGCTTTCATAGCTGTTCCCTGTTATCATGGGGAGAAAACACATTTCAGCTTTTCAATCATCAAAAACAGGGTGTAATGTTTTTTTTAAATTACTTATTTTTTAATCTGGGGTGGGAAATTTTGGGCCAAGGGGGTTCACGATAATATATTAAAAATATAGATTTGGGGATAAAAGCAAGGTACCATATCACGATTATGATATCAAAACCCCCGGGGTTGACAATTTTTTTTTAATCAGGGTTTATGTACACGCGCAAAAATTTTTATTTATAAACGGGGCCTGCAGGGCTATTCTGACCCGGAAAAGGGGAAATAGTTGACGACGCGCGTTGGCTCTCCCCAGGGGATCCGACATGTGCGATTCTGTCCATCGGCTGTTGGCGAACGCTACTCTGCGAACTCTGTCCTTATTTACGAGACTGCACCCCCCTCTGAAACTTTCCCACTTTTAAAGGCTTTGTTACTTACTTTTGGTTTTTACATATTTTATTGTTTAT